>CAODLS011458536.1:0-13593 GCA_948243855.1 Flueggea neowawraea | reverse complement strand
ATATTTTTAATAAAAGGGCGATATTAATTAATTGATAATTGATGGAGAGAAGAAGAAGAAGTGATAGGGAGACAGCGGCCAACGCGGTGGGAAGAGAAGGGACCAATCAGAGAAGAGAATAGTGCGGATACGTGGGCCCATTCCCATTCGCTCTTTCTCTATCTCTTGCTTTTTCTGTTCCAACTGTCCCACTTTCTTTAAGCTGACCTCACCCATGACTCTTGCTGCTTCATTCATTTTTGCCTCTTTTATTATGCATCTTTTCTAATAAAAAGAATAAGTTTAATATACTAACTATTTTTAATAAAATTACATATTGATTTTTCATTTTATATTTTAGGTACATTATTTAGCATGTCTTTTAAAAAAAAGTTGTGTTACTTTTAAAAAAATTAATAAATCAAATAGATTACTGAGTGAAAAATAGAGAGAATAATACATTTTTTATATATTATAATATATTAAATAGATACTCAATTTACAAAAAATAAACACGACCGTACTAATTCAAAAATCAAATGGAAGGGAAACTGAAATTGATGCAGTCAGTTGAGTTGGGTTGGTCGGTTTTAAGATTTCAGTCCTCATCAATGTGAAACTTCATGGGAGTCAACAGATGAAAGCTACTCAGTTTTTGCAAACGAACAGTACTCCTTTATATCACAATGGACCCTATCTCTTACTTATTTAATGCATTCAACATTCTCCTGTATCACACTACTTCTATTTATTGGATTTTTTTATGCAATAATTTTAAAAAATATAATTCAAAAATAAATATGATAAAAATAATGAAAAAAGAAAAAAATATCTCATTTAGAAGAAGTAGCATGTTTTATATTTTATGTATTTTACGTAATTTTTATAATAATTAATAATAATTATATAATAAAAAATAAAAACAATACTTTTTTTAATAAAATATTAAATATAAAAAATAATAAATATTAATCCTTCCAAATAAACCCATAATAAATCCTGCTTGTATTTCTGAATTTTTTAACAGCTTAGAAATTGGTTTGTCGTGAATCAAGGACAGACAGGGTCAATTTTTAGGTGCATTTAATTAGACCATTCAATTTTTTCTTTTTTTCTAGACAGAAGGAAAAAAAGAGAATAATAATTGGGTTAAATCATACCCAATTATCAGAAGAATCCCACTTGAAGTGAAGAATGATACTTTGCAATTATAACTAAACAACAAGCCTATCAATATTAAACATGTCTTTTCAACTATTAATCTCCCCTAATACTCCAAAAAAAATTTGAAAAGCAAACTGGCATGTCTTGTATATATTATTACCATGGAGCTTATAATGAGTTACACTATTTTTTTTCAGAAAGAGGACGGTACTTTACTAATTTTATTAATTAATTTTTATTTATGGCAAAAAAATATCATGTTTATATGCAAAATTATGAAAAAAAAATTCATAACTGAGAAGACATAAACATTACAGAATCGAAGAAGTACAAAGAAAACAAAACCTTCATCCATGGAGAATCCCCACTATAGAATATGAATTTGTAAATTAATTAGGTTGCATAAATTTGGATTTTTTTTTTCATGCGGTTTATTTCAAATAATTTCATCCCCAAAAGATGGGTTTTCAAAAAAATATATCAATTAACTTTTTCTTGTAATTATTACTTTATGAGAAACTTATGGAAGTGGATTAATAGTTTAAATTCTCTTTAATTCAGTTTTTAATCAAATATTAATTTTTTCTCACTCTAATAGAAATTGCATTTTTTTGCACCTCCTAGTTGTCATTTGTCAAATAATGTGTTTGATAAAGTTCAAACATAAGTGATTTTCTCTTAATCTTTAATTCCTAAAGAAAAGTTTAAATTAAAGGGGATGAAGAATTGAAGATGCTAGAATGATCAATCAAATCAAAAATTACCTAAAATAATGTGTATAACTTAGGAGAATCCCCACTATAGCAAAAAGTCCCCCACTAGCAACAGAGAAAGCACTATCATTATTTTTTTATTTAGTAAATAAATGGGCCCTATTATACGTTAATATTAGTGGCCGTGCTCTGTTATCTAAAAGTCGTCCACAAAGCAATTCATGGAGATGAGTCAAAGACTAATTACGGTAACCAAACTATATATTAACACAGTATAGTTAGTATGTTAGACACAAATAATTGTTTTTAATATTACTAAAAATCATCAATTTTTTGGTGTTAGAGACATTTTATTATCAGTACGTTATAAAGCTTATTGATATACAGACACGAGTTCTATGTCAAAATATGGGTTTATAATACCGATAGTGACAAAATTTTTTACGTTGTTCAGGTTTGGTCACAAAAAAAAATGTTACATAGTGGTCACAATTTTTTTTTTACTTCAAGAATGCCACTTTAGCCTGAAAACTCGACAGACTGGACATGCTGGACACATGCAAGTCGTCGGATCGGTCATTCAGTGGTCACTATTTTTTTTGCTTCAAAAATGTCACTTTGCCCAAAAAACTCGACAAACTAAACATGTTGGACATATGTGGGTTGCCGCATCGGTCAGTCAAATCGGGTCAAACATTCATTAATTGTCATGTCGACAAGAAATGTGTCCATAAGAATAAATGTGACACACTTGCGTGACGCTTTATGTCCATTTTGTCGAGTTTTAGGGTTAAAATGACCTTTTTTGAGCAAAAGAAAAAAAAACAATAGTGACCACTGTGTAACATTTTTTCTTTTGTGACTAAATCTGAGCAACCTAAAAATTTTGATAACCACCGATATTATTAACCCTCAAAACATCAAAAAAAAGATCTTATTAGAAAAAATGGTCAACACAAAAGGGTATTAATATTTTAATTTCAAAATAAAAATGTTTATCACGGTGGGCCGTTAAACATTTAATTTAAATTGGGGTTGAAGAGGGAGCAATATTTCAATGACTATTAACTATGCTTTCGAAAAATCATACAATCCATCCAATAAAGAAAATCATATAATCCATCCAAAGTAGACTTGTGAGGAGCGGCCAATATGACCCTCCATCAAAGCCATGTCCTTTTCTCCTTTATCTCTAGGGGTGCACACCGTTCGGTTTTGTGAACAAAACGTTAACTGAATCAAATTATTCGATTTTCCTCTCTGGTCATCTGTAGTCAAACCACAGGTTTCAACTTCGGTTCAGTTCAGTTCGGTTAGTTTTTAATTCGGTTCAATTCGGTCGGTTTAATCGGTTTAAAATATAAGTAAAACCAGAGTTAATAAATGACTTGGTTAGTTTATTTTATGTTTGGTCGGGTTGGAATAGATATATACGTAAAAACCAATATAGTGGTATAAAAAAGGTTAAGTTTGGTTTGGTTAGGTTCGGTTTGGTTTTTTAACAGATAAAATCACAACCGAACCGAACATTTCAGTTTTTGCAATTCTTCATCTACATCCACCTAATTAGCTTCAATTTCATTGTCAGTTCGGTTTAAAATAGTTCAATTTGGTCAATTTTTTTTGTTCAGTTGATTTTTTGTTCACCCCTATTTACCTCGATGGGAACACCAAGTAGTCTCCCACAATGAAAGAGATTAGCGTTGAAGCTTTCTTTTTTCACTCCTTTTTTTTTCGTCTTCTTTTCTTTTACCTTTTTCTTTTTGCTTTTATGAGTGATGGAGATAGATGAGACCATTGATAGTTCATGTCATGAGCAACAAGTCTTTTTGGTATATAAGGTAGTTTGTTGTTTTTACTTCCACATATTTATGAATTTGTTTCGTTCAATGTTTTATTACTGTTGTTCTAATTGTAAATAGCAACGGTAAAACGTTGGAAACTTTACTGAAGAATCTTTCAACTCTTGCAAAGAAAGACAGAGGCTAACTCTAACGCTTAAGTCACTAATCTAGTAAAATTTTGGTAACCTTTTCGGTAGACAAAGTAAATGTACTTTTAAAAAGCATTATACCTCTATTTTATAGAGTGAAGAGTGAACCTAATAAGGTGTGAGATTATGATCATCTAAATTTGAACATGAGATCATATTCATTTTTCTTATTTGCTTTCCATTTTATGAAACATGAATCAAATGTGTTTTTAAGAAATGCTTCTAGAAAGTGAATTTCTTTTATAAGTTTTACCTTTCAAGAATTATTACATTTGCATCGAACTTGGACTGAGTTGGATTTATTCTTGATTGAATCTTGATATGTCTTAACAGAATTTATGGTCTCTGGCCCAAACCACATCAATTACAAATTAAATTTAGTGGATAAAGATTGTGTATTATAAATTATATTACTAGTGTTAGATAAACATGTGATAAAAGTTGTTCAAATGATGAGTTGCGTCAATGAGACTGATAAGGAGAATCATGATAAAGGAAGCTTTGAAAACTTTCAGAGAATTCTCTTCTATGTTGAAGTAAGTACATGTATAAGAAGGGACACTATTGCTAGAGCGAGGGTGAATAGTTATTTCTCTAACGAAACAATGAGGAGTTTTATGTGTAAAGATCTTTAAGTTGTTCAATATAGTTACGGCTATGTTGCCTATTGAAAATCTGGAATCTTTAGAATTCCAGGGAGATTGTAAGATTCTTAAGACTGGTGAGTTTTCTAAGTGTAGAAGGCATTAACGGATCAGGTTGGATTCATAAATTGTTTGTTACATAGAGTGGCTCGTTGTGCCATTACTATTTATGCTTTTTGAAACGATTAATCCTACCATGCTAATGGGTAATGGAGGTGCTCCTCTTGATTAAATTGAAGGGCACGTTAAATGTATAGATCACAAAAAAAAAATGATCCCATTATTATTTCTTCAATAGATATAATGGATTATCAATATTGAGTCAACTTTAACGCTCATAAATTATAAATATAATTTTTAGTGAGTAAAAAGTAAGATACATATATATATATATATATATATATCATATATTATATTTTTTATATAACTAATTTTGTTTAAAAATATAATATCTCTCTACTTTTTTACTATTTATTCATTATTAATTATTATTAATCATTACAAAACATATAAAACCTACAAAATCTTATACTCTTCTCAAATAAATCCTAATCTACACCATACCACATGGAGTGTCGTGAAAAGTTGTTTCAACACTGTGCTGGAGGCTCAAAATTATAAACAAATTTTTTTCCGTTTGACTATTAGGGACAGCTAAAAAAAGAAATGTCAGCAAATCTTGACACTTTTGACAGTATATTTCTAAATAATTTAACAAATATGAAGTAAATTGAAAATTGTGGGAATCTATATGGCTTTTTGTCATTATCAGGATTTTTATATTTTTTTGCAGGTATAGATATGAGCAAATGCCTTTTGACTTTTTTAAATAAACAGAGCTTATATTTTCTCCAATTATCATTATTTTCTCATTATTATATTTAATTAAATAAACAATTAGCATCGGGATAAATGTTAATGGCCGAATAACATGACCCGAAAATAGCCAGAAAATATTCGAAACACCTTTTAGACAATATTACCCCTGTTGTATGCGTTAACTCTTTCTCTCTCTATCTCATCTCTGTTTTGTCATAAATGTTTTTTTGATTTTTTCTTACTATGAATCTTTTAAACTCGTTTAATAAATACAATATTTAATATTTTATTAAAAAACATATTTTTTATTTAATTTTTTTATTATATAATTATTATAAAAATTATATAAAATATGAAAAATGTTATCCTTTCAAACAAGCCCTTTGATTATTTTGCAATGCCTATAACAACCCCTAATGCATCTCTGTTCATTTTTTTTTCCTTATTCTTGAAAATAGAAATCCTCTTGCTTAAAAAATATCCTATCAATTTCTCTTTTCCTAATTTCCAGTTTTCAGATTGAATTTTTATTCTCTCATTATGTGGAAAAATTCGGACTTAAATTCGCTTTTTGCTTTTGTTATACATGCTATGTAATTTGATGCTAAAATATACCATTGAAGATCAACAATTGTATTGGATATGAGTTTCAAAATGACAAATTGAATAATGTTGATAAATAACTCTAGGAATCACACCTGTTGCTAAATTTATAGACAAACAAATATTTCACCGATGTTCTTATTTATATTAAGTTTTAATTTGTTAACATAACATATTTTCATTGGCAAAAAAAAAATTCTTAATTGTCGATGTCAGGTTTCCATTGGTACATTTTCCTTTTTTATGACATTAGTTATTTTTAACAATTATTTTATCCAATTAATTACATTTATATTGGTGACATCCTATATAGGTGCAAAAGTGTTCCCAACAAATTAATGCACGTGTGTTTTTATTCTTGTTGAATTATATTGTTTAAATTTTTTGTTATAATAATAGTAATTGATAAATTACCTCGGGGTAGCCTGATGGTTGGGATTTAAGTCTCAAGTTCACAGGTTTGGGTTCGAGCTCTCGGGAGAGTGTTGTCAGACGGACGCGAACCTTGAGTCGGCAATAAAGCTTGATGGATAACTCCATAAGTCACTGGCTCCCGATGAAGTGTTGCGGTTATCACATTTGTGCACGACCTCAAGTCTGTTGTCGGTGTTAGTTATGATTTTAAGAACATTCCGCAACAGAGAGTAATATCTGTATAGTAACGTCCAATATGAATATACTACTACCGGTTAGTTTCGGCTCTCCTTTACTGTAAAAAAAATAGTATTTGATAAATATTTCTCAATACCATCTTTAACCAAGAGATGCAAGTAGGCTTTGCAATCACAAATAATCAGGAAAGGTACCCCGATGGAAATCTGGAAAGCCCTCTCAAATGCAAAGTTCTGTAACGTGTAAATCATTTATTGAGCATGACATGGCTATTAAGGCACATAATATTCAGGACGAAGGAGAACGCCCCGAGAATAAAGATTCTTACTAGTTGCTAGCTAGTTAAATTAATATTTGTTGAATCACATTACAGAACCAAATTAAGCATAGTAAGGTTTGTTTGATGGTTGATTGGCGCTAAACATTTTCAGTGTGGTTTTGGAGAATTGGTAGATTGAAGTGTGTTTGGGGAAAGTGAGGGAAGGTGGAGGTCGAGGATCAGTGTGGTTGATAATGGTTGGTGGCTGAAAAGCCGTAAAGGTGTGGCTAGACAAAAGAGCGGCCCAACATAATAAGCGTCTGTTTCGCATTGATATTAAAACTCTATTGAAATTATAAAATTGTGTTTTAGAGTTAATCATATATTTTAAGTGTTGATAATAATTTAAAAATTTTAATGTGTAATCGCAATATTTTTTTAAAACTACATTTTAAAAGAGTTAAGATTTGTTATTTGTTCTCATACAACACCGTTGGTCAATCATCATTCGCCAATAACACTTTTGTAAATCACAACACCGAATAGAGTCTAAATACAAAAAGAAAAACAATTAGATGTGGAGATTAACTTATTGTTCAAAAAAGAAGTGGAGATTAAAACTCCTGTGTTTCCTCATAAATTAATCTGATGACTTGTAAAATGAATAGTTTTCCACCCGGGGCATATTTGACAATTAAAATCATTAAATTCCTCTTTTGCCCATTGGGGCCAAATTATAGTCACCATAATGGAGCCAAAAATCAGTGTCCTTAGCATTAACGCCTATAATTAAACAAGTTTTAGAACATTCTCGATTGTCCTTTCGCTTGTTATTATCAAATATGGATTAGTGAAATAATTCAAAACCAATACGCTCCGTGGAAGCAATAACTATCGGATTGTTTTATTTTTCTTTAAAGATGGCATATTAAACTAGCTAAGTCAACACCAATATCAAATATGATTGCATCGAATATTTTTTTTATAATTATAAAGTATATTAGCAGATGATTTAATAGAGTATGTAAATTGTATAACTGAAAAAATAAAAAAACTAATATGTTTTTAATTTTCAGAATTGTAATATGTTAAAAACGTTTGCATATGAGGAATATATTAATTAAATGAATATATATGAAAAAAAGCTCACCATTCTATTTTTTGGTTATTCCACAATATATAAAAAAATATTTGTTTCGATATATATCAATTAGAATATTACATTTGTTTTTTCATTAGAGGCCAGTATATTTTATATTCATCAACCTTTAACATATTGTGGCGATTTTTTTAAGAATTCATTAAAATATCTTAGAACGCATTGAAACATATTAAATGTTTTTTTAAACCAAAAGCAAAATCATTTCATTACTAGAATTAGCTGCTAAGGCAGCAAAAATAGAGTCTGGAGGGACAAACCTCAAACATGGTAATGTGAAAGAGAATTTGCCGTTTTTGCAAGTGGGTGAGCAGCAAAATTCGCAGTTCGCCCAACGAACACAATTCTAACAAAACTAATTTGACAATCATGCCTCGTTTGACATTATATTATATAATATATATTATTTTTTAATAATTAATGATAAATAAATAATAAAAAATAGTGAGATTGTATATTTTTTAATAAAATATTATATGTTACATACTCTACAAAAATATTATATGTTATTGTCAACAAATAAACCCGTGCATATTTTGTATAACTAATTTTATAAAAAAACTTGTTATATCTCTAATTTTTTATTATTTACTCACCACCAATCATTACAAAAACTTACTAAATATACTATATAATTTACCCTTCCAAATAAGCCCTAAGAGTTGAATAATGTCTCCAAGAATCGATCTCATCCTTGATCTTCTATTGATAGCAGCAAAAACAACAACACACCTCGACACAAATAAATGTTTTTTATAAATTATTTTATTTATTTTTATCAAAAATTAAATTTTTATTTTCTTAATATTGAAATTGAAACATGTTAAATGTATAATCACTTAATTTCAACTATAATTTCTTTTCCATATTTGTGTAAAGAAAAGGGATATAAGGGATTTGACACCAAGCACTTTGGTCCCTTTTCCTTTAATAAACATCAACATCATCACATTATCACCATCCCATCTTTCCTCTTCTAAACATTACATAACCTCAACTGACAGATACTACAAAATCCAATTAAATATAAGAAAAGTGCTTGAACAATCAATAATTTGTTTAGCAATTATTATGACTGAAGATCTGAAAAATAAAAGCTTCATTCTTCAGCTTTATCTTTACAAAATGGCTGAGTCTGACCTGTAGGACATGGACAAGAATACACTGAAGTAGTTGAAGAAATTGGTAGCAATTAATGGCCCTTTGAAATAGATTTAGAAAAAAGTACAATATTGTGGTTTGTGGAGAAATAAAAAGTTTCCAATTTATGTATTGGAAAACAAATAGTGTCACGGTGACTCCTTGTAAATTTGGACTTCTACATTGGGCTACCTTTTGCTCCACGCTCAGGCCCATAGGCTTACAACAGAATGGGAAGAGAGACAAAGGAATGGCTGTCATAGTTTAAGATGACAGCAGCTGTGAGGTTAACTTCACTCCACACCGTCCCCAACGGCTCTTTCATTTGACTCTTCACATATTGACAAATCTACCCCTAATCTTTTAAGTACACATATTCATAACGCATGTTCTTTGTTTGCTATACTAGATAGCGCAAAATACTCTTTTCTTTTGTTTGTTTGTTTTGTTAACTAGATAACATAACAGAATACTCGGAGGTGGTTCATTAACAATTATATATTTGACCTAATGTAAAAAAAATCGTATTTGATAAGTAATTATTTTTTATTTTATAACATTTATAAATTAATTATCTAACAAATCCAAATCATATTCTTCTCGTCAAATATTTTTATTTTTGAAATTTTTATTAAAACAATGATGATCTAAAATTCTGCAACAATATATAGGACAAATCATGTCGAGTCAAATTTTAAAATATTAAAAGTTGGTTCAATAAGAAGAAGTCAAACTTAAACTTTATTTAACTTTTATATTAAATTTAAAGTTGAGTTGTTTAAAATTTAATAAGTTTAAGTTAATATTTGTTCATTAACCTACTTTTACGTCTATTTTTAAAAATTTACGAACTAAATTTTGAAGTATTTAATTTCAACTTGTTTATCTATCGAATTTCAAAAAATAATTCAAACTTAAATTATTTATATACCGAGCCAAACAGAATTCTGCCTGTGAGGGCTGATTTACACCCACATATAAGTTTTGCTTTTTCATAAACATTATTGACAAAATTATTTGCAGTTTTTGTCCTACGAAAAGGCTCCATCTCCACGAAGGGCAAATGAGTCATTACACAGAACGGCTCCCATCCCGGCCTTTTCAAAAAAGTTGAAATTTCTCAACGGTTCAAATAACATTCATCTCCTTCCTTCCTCCACTTAACCCTTCTCTGCTCTCTTCCTCTCCACTCACCTCTCTCTCTCTCTCTCTCTAACAGTTTCTGAAGAAAAGAAGAACTTAAAATCGAAATCAATGGCGTCGTCAATTCGCAACTTGTTTCCCAGATCCATCTCATCCAAACGCACCAAAACCCCTAAATTCGCCGACTCCGAAAACACTCCTCCACCAGACCCAAACATCACCAAATTCTCCGACCCGCCCCTCTCACCTTCTCTCCCCAAGAAGCTCCCCCGGGACCCACCTCTCGTGGTGCTTCTTCTACTATCCCTTTCTTGTTTGCTTCATCTTTCAGGTTCACATTTACTTACTTGCTCTTTCGATTTTCTGAAATTTACAGGGACACGTGGAGAAATATGACTGTCAGAAAACTGCCTCCGAGGCTCTGGATCCGGCAGTGAAGGTTTATGATTCTTTTACTATCCTTTTTTCTTCCTGCTTCAACTTTCAGGTTCACATTTACTTACTTGCTCTTTTGAATTTCTGACATTTGCAGGGACACTTGCCAGAATCAAACGGTCAAGAAACTGCCTCCGAGACTCTGGATCCAGCGGTGAAGGTTTGTGATTTATGTGTCTAATTTGTTTTATTTCAATTAATTTAATTTATTTTCTGGGTTTTGATTTTGTTTTCCCTTCATGTTAGGTTGTGGCAAGAATTAGAGGTGTGAATGATGAGGTGTCAGTGAGGAAGGTTTCTTCGGATTCGTTATGTGTTGGTGACCGTAAATTCGGATTTGATTCTGTTCTTGATTCGAAATCCAGTCAGGTTTGCGCATTCTCTTGAATTTGTTGAAGTACATAATTAGTCCTTTTAATTAGAGGGTAAATTGGATTTGGAAGTTATTGAATTGTGTTTGTGTATATACAGGATGATGTCTTTCGTTTAGTTGGCGTTCCGGTCGTTAAGAGTGCCTTAGCCGGTTACAATGCTTCAGTCTTGTCATATGGGCAGGTGATAATTGTGCATTGTGTATGTTTGAGTGTACATTTTCATGGCTGTTGCCTACTTGTGTGTGATGGTCATGTGAATATGTTATGAATTTATTATATTTACTAGACTGCAAGCGGCAAGACCTACACGATGTGGGGCCCACCAAGTGCAATGGTGGAGGAGGATCCTTCGCCTGGTTGTGAGCACGGAATTGTTCCTCGGATTTTCCAGATGCTATTCTCTGAGATTCAGAGGGTAAGTTTTCGTATCTGGTCTGTATTGTATAAATCAGCTGTAAGGATATGATGATGTCATTGTTTCAGTAATGGCTAATACAATTTGTTGGATGGCAGGAGCAGGACAACTCGGAAGGGAAGCAGATTAATTATCAGTGCCGGTGTTCTTTTCTCGAGGTATCTAATACGTTTTCTTAGCTTGTAATGAATGACCACTGTGTAGGCCATTTTTGTCAAGCAAACTGATTATTTGTTTGATTTGTTTTCCCAATTGCAGATATATAATGAGCAAATTGGAGACCTGCTGGATCCAATGCAAAGAAACCTTGAGGTTGATGGACCCTGATCCTGCCTGCACTTGATTCTTTTTGTCTTTTGTTCTATTGCCCTCTTATCACTGATGACAGTAACTTATTTGAATTCCAGATAAGGGATGATCCTAAAAATGGACTATATGTTGAGAACTTGACCGAGGAGTACGTGAATAGCTATGAGGATGTAACTCAAATATTGATCAAGGTAAGAAGATACGATATTATCATTATATATTTGACATTTTAATTTTCACACGAAATTTTTCAGCAGCATGCTTCTGATTTACAATGTAAACATAATTTGTTGGCTGTATACATTCTCACAGATTTTGTTTTGTGCTTCTTCTTATATGGTGTGCAGGGGCTTTCAAGTAGAAAAGTCGGAGCAACCAGCTTAAATTCTAAGAGCTCTAGGTCCCATGTTGTGTTTTCTTTCATCATTGAATCATGGTGCAAGGTATATCAGCACTTGTCATAATACATAGCAACCTATTTATATATGTTACTAGATGAAACCGCTATTTAGAATAGTCAATCATTTTCAGTCTTCCAACTTTATCATGAAAAGGGATGTTTACTGAGCTGATATTTTAGTATTTGGTAGGGAGTTAGTTGAAGATTTAGGTTGTTGCATATTACCTTGTTTTGTATTTTGTCGATGTCATTCTTCTTATGTGTTATTGATTGCTGGAAATTCAACAGGGAGCTTCATCTAAACGCTTCAGCAGTTCTAAAATCAGCAAGATTAACCTTGTTGATCTAGCTGGACTGGACAGAAACAGAGTTGATGTCGCAGGCAGACAATTTGTCAAGGAAAGCAAAAGTGTCAAGAAGTCCTTGTCACAACTTGGGTATGATGTATTCTCCTTACAAATAAAGTTTTATAATTTTGCTTCTGAACGAAATTAATATGGTATTGACAAGTAAAATATTCTGTAGTATTGATTATTTTGTGGTGATGGTGACTTGTCTGTCATGTCATAATGTATCTTTGAATTACTAAGATGTGTAATTGAATATGGCTTGTGAAAACCTTGGAATTACTAAGGTATATAATTGAACATGCCTAAACACAAAGGTCGGGTTTGTGTCATATGTGCAGGAAATTGGTCAAAAATCTTGCAGAAGGAAGTCAAATGGAGTCAAATAAAAATTTGACTTACAAAAGATCTTGTTTAACACATTTGTTGAGAGAATCACTTGGTGGAAATGCAAAATTAACAGTTATATGTAATGTCTCCGCTAATCACAGGTAATTTATAAATCCAACCAATTTCTTGGCTTTCCAAGCATTTGGTTTCAGCATTTCGTAGTCACATAGATGGTTAGTAGAATATTTATTTGCTGTCAGGTTCATCATATTTCAAGTTTTTGTATATGTGCTTGAGATTTTCCTTAATTTTCTTCTGAAAAAAGATTTTTCTTGCTGAGTGCAGAAATAATGGTGAGACTCTGAGGACCCTCAGATTTGGGCAGCGAGTTAAATCCATAAAAAATGATCCTGTAATAAATGAGATATCAGAGGATTATGTCAATGATTTGAGTGATCAGATTTGTCTGCTAAAGGTAATAAGTTCGCTGGATATTTTTTTCCCATTTTCATTTGCAATGTTTGTCAGGTTCTTAACAGGAAAAACTTTTGCAGGAAGAACTTATTAGAGCAAAATCAGGCGTAACTAAATCTGTTAGGAGTAAAAATGGATACTTTAAAGGACGAAATGTACGTGACAGCTTGAATCATTTAAGAGTGAGCCTTAATCGCTCTTTGCTATTAACCAGCGTAGATAATGATTCTGACAATGAGCTAGATGTTGATGAGAATGATGTGAGGGAATTACATCAGCAT
>CAODLS011458398.1:0-20483 GCA_948243855.1 Flueggea neowawraea | reverse complement strand
TGCCAGAACATGTGACAGATCAGAGACATGCGTCCTCAGAAGTAAAAGATGGAACATTGGGTGTACATAAGGAAATTGAGGCGGTAGTGCCAATTCATATGCCACTGCCCCAACACGACCAATAATCTCAAATGGACCAACGTATCTTTCTACAATAGAGTGCCTCATATGGTGTCGTGTCTGTCACAACCTATTCTTGGACCATGACCGGTGTACGAGATGAGCCGTCTATGGGAGCTCGGCCCGTCTTGTACAATCCTCCAAGATCAGACATAATACTACTCAAATTGTTTATTAAATATTTTAATAAAAATGATAAACAAAAGATTCATTTTAGAATTCAAGATTAAATATATTTCTATATAACTAAATAAATGTAATAATATTTTTATAAATAAATTCGGTTATCAAAATACTCAAATACAAACATAACCCACATATTTTCGGTGTGGATCATTTAATAAAAACATATAACTAGGGCCTGATCAAAGACGCTCACTAACTGAAGGAACACTTCATTGAGTATCTGGAGGCCAAAGAGTCACCTGCAAAACAATTATGAAAATAAACAAAGAAAAGAAAAGGGGTCAAACCTAGTGAGGAAAAACATTCCAGAATGCCTCTTATGTGCCTCACAAAAACTGTTTTGAAAATAGCTGAAAAATATCACAAGTAGGTATAGATAGGTATACATATATACATATACTATATAGATAGTAACTTTTCAAAAATCATTTCGAAATCATTCGCAATCAAAGCAAACAGTAAGCACGAAATCTTATCAAATCAGTTTCAGAGTCAAAACATATATCATGGATATGAGACCATATCAAATGTGTGCATCTAACACTACAACATATGTGATGTGGACTTCACCACTAATCACTAACATATCATGTGTTGGATCAGAATACATAGCTACCAGCACCCCTGGTAGCTGAGATTTCTTAATACATTGATATATCAAAAGTTACTACTATCGTAGCATGAGTGCCCCATATTAGAAAACCAAAATCATGTTATACTATTACATAGTATAAAATCAAAGCATGCAATTAGCATCAAAATTAGAGAATAAATATATTCTCAAAAAATCAAAATCATATCTTAAATCACTAGACGTGCAGAGCAACGTCAAATTTCAGAGAGTATAAATATTTCCAAAACATTTATACAAATCAATTGCAAAGCCAAATTCAAAGCAAAAAAGATTTTCTTCTGAATTAATGTCGGGAATATCAAAATGAAAGAGGTATATATATATCATTTGTATATATATCAAATTCAAAATAAAGTACTGATTATTAATTCACATAATCAGTTTATCAATTAAGTCAATCATTTGATTAGTCCATTTTCAGAATTATGTGATGAACACAACAAAAAAACATATATAGTTTCGAGACACAACCTATGCGTCTAAATCTGTAATTCACTCATCTGGATGCCGAGCAAATAATCCCGATCACGATCCACCAGTGAACTACTGGTCTCCTTAGAAACCAAGCAGAGCTTGAATTGACATATCAATATCAGAATCAATATGGTAGTGTGATTGTACCGAAATACGTGCATATGCATATGCAAACTCAAACGTTTGAACAAACCTTGAAAATTCATTTCGGGCCAAAGTCTAATTTAATGATTCAAAAATATGACTTGGTGTAAAATTACACTCTAGTCCCCGGAACTTAAGAAAATTACCAACTAGTTCCCAAAATATGTCAAATTTATATATTAGTCCTCAAAGTATTTTAAATTTATAATTTAATCCTCCAATTATCTAAAATTGCTAATTTAACATCAATTTCTTAAAAATTACAAATGTTCCCTAAACTTCCTAAAATTTACAATCCAATCCACATGTAAAATATCACTTCCAGTCCCTACAAAATGTATCCAGAATTTTCACAATTTCAATTTTGGCTCCTTTTTATTCTTAAACACTCCAAATGGTCCCTAACTCATTTAAATCGTAAATCTCCACATTTTCATCCAATCCCAAACATCCCCACCTTCTTCTATAAACCCAAAAATTATAAACTCAACTTCAACTCATTCCAAAATCATTAAGCTAACCAAAACAGTCTAAAGACATTCAAAATTTTCTCAACCCATTTGAACAAACCAAACCATTAACCTTCCATTTACTCTCATCTTTGGCTAACTTAATCCATCAAAAACCAACTAAGTCAAGCTTAATCCTCCAGAAATCATGCCAAAATGAGCCCAAACTTTCCACCAACAGTTGTGAACAAAAACAAAAAATGAAAGAAAATATGCTATTTTAACAGAGGAAATGAAGGAAGAATGAGCCAATAATTTTTTACCTTATTTGAAGAAAATAAAGCACAACAATGGAGATGGACTGAAGAAGGCGTGCAGGAGTGATGAAATGAAGAAGAAAGATAAGAAAAAGAGCTTATATGGGCGGTGAAATTGTGACTAAAAATCTAAAGAAACACAGGTTTGGGTGGTCGAATGATTTGAAAGGAAAGAGCAAAACGGCGTCGTTTGGTTAAGTGGATGTGCTGCACAGTAGGGTCGTACGACACACGAAAAGCACGAATGACATAAACAACCGATCAAACGGCTCGACTTACCTAAGAAATATACACCAGTTGAATGACAAACAGTAAAGAGGCGGCTTCGACTTACCTATCTCGATGGCAGCGAAAAAAACAACTAGACCAGTAGCGGACAACGAAGGTCATGATCAAATTTGATGTTGGTCTTGCAAGAAAACCATGGTCGAGTTATCGATGAGAGTGTCCGACTTATTCACAGTCTAGATGTAACATGAGATGAGGATCAACAACTTATGAAGAGTGGTCAAAGAAGAGAGGTGTAGATAAAGCATAGAGGAAGAAGAGTTGCGTCTCTCTTTTGAAGAAAATAACGTCTTTCTTTCCCTTCCTCCCTCACTCTCTCTTCCCCCTTTTCTCTTCAACCCATCTCATTTCTCAGTCCACTGTCTTAGTTCATACTTTGACCGACTAGGTTCGATTCATCCGTCATGGGCTGACTATTTTTTCCAACACCTACCAATCGCACATAATGGAACCTTAACTCGTCATGGATCATGATGGAACTACTACCTATCATGAAAATGACCTAGTGTCATACTAAAAAATAGACCGTGCAACGAACATATGATGAAAGCGTATTTGTTATACACCTGTTAGCATAATATAACAACTCTTAACTCAAGAAGGCATCTCTTACAGAAACAACTGCATTCTGCCAAAGTGTATGCAATAGTAGCACAGACTGTTGGAACGTAAACCTTCCTCTAGTTTGTAACCAAAAAATCATTGCTTTTGAACTTCTCAATCTCATGAAATATTTACTCATAGTTCACACATTATGTGACAGACTATATGAGAGCCGGCTTAGCAAACTTATGGGACTAGTTCAAATGCGTCTAGAGACGAACTTCCCCTCTTACACCAGGCAATCCGTATAGCAAATTTCACTTTCTCAGGAAGTCACGCTTGGTCGAATTAATCATGACCATTAATACAAAGCTAAGGTAGCCAAACTTAACTATACGTTTTGAATGTGTTAAGGGTTTTAAGGGTAGGTAGTATCAAGAACTACATGTTCACGGCAACGTCTCACACTAGGAAAAATGAGATCGTTTATCAATCTTTTTCATCCCCACAGTCGTGTATATAACGCACATGGTATGATCATGTGTTGTGGTGTTCTTTCCTTCACTTAGAGGAGCGCATGTTTATACAACATTGTCAACACCACACCGAAACTTAGGTTATGATGTATCTCACCATCTAACCTTAATCCACACCTCAACAGGATTACTTCTAGCATTAAGACAGAATATGCTAAAAGTCTCTCAATTTTTGCCTTTGATCATTTAATAATCGGTCTAGGAGTTTATCCTATGGCGTACGTCTCTTTTCATACGACTTTTTTTTTTCCTTTTTACAATGAGCTCACCATTGTAAAATGCAAGAAGGCCTCTTGATTATGAACGCGCTCTCTTCTGTATTAAAAAATATCCTTATCTTAGTTCTTCCCCTAACAAATTGGGAAAACTAAGGTAAACACCTTTGTGAGGGGGTTACTTCTCTATCTAACATGCTTTTCACACTCAACACTACAACAAATTTTTACTCTCACTATTTGTGCTTGTGTATTGCCCACGATGATCTTATTAAAGATCATATGTTAAGGCATTACACACTTTGTGTGCCATGCGGGTCTTAAGGAACTTATTCCTTATAGGCTTTTACCAACGGATCTACAATCACGTCTCTCCTGGAATTACATTTCAAGTTCACTTATCCTTGTGAAACTTGCACTCATATTCACTTGTCTTTGTGCAACCAAGTTCTTTACAAAATGATAATTGATCTAGATTTGCTTCGACTTATGATAGATCTTTTTTACCATTAAGTAATCAGGGTTGACTGTTACTAAGGACTGTTGTAGGTTCTTTAGGAGGTTAGTGCTAAGTGGATCATTCCACTATATAGCCAACCTTCATTGCATTACAGTTAGTGAAGCTTTGGTCTCAGCTTCTCTTGCCACACACTTATATTTATGTTATCACAACAGTGCGGAGTGGCTTTTTTGCCAAGCAAGAACACATAACTATATATGGACTTCCTATAATCCATACCATAATGTGGAATAGTAATTGTATCCCATTTTATTGCAAGTCTTTACGATAACACAGTGTGTTATAATGCCTCTAAAACATCCAATTATCTCATTAACTGGTTTCCAACATCCTCCTTAAGTGTTGGATCAATATTTGCTAGCTAACTTGACTGCATAGCATACTCTAGGCATTATACACACCTATGCACTTACGACAAGACATGGACTTGTAATCAACATATGTACTCTATATTACAAAAAAAAATTCACATGACATTTGTGTGAAGAACATTACTTACATGTTCTTCCTTTCACATAGTTCGTGGACATACGTAAGTGCTAAAAAAATTGTTCTTGGTCATGGGATATCTATGGTTATGCGTTTTTGCATCTTGAAGTATTTAAATACTTTGTTGATCCATCTCACTTGAAGAGGAACAACAATCCACTCGAACAATTTCTTGGAGTTTGACTCCAAGGATAACCCATATTAGTAATCTCAAAGTTGGATTTTGACCAATCTTTAGAGTTATTCAAGTATGTTAGACCATTTCTAGCTACAAGTGTGATGTTCACACTAGGTGAGAAGGACAAGATTCACCTTGGTATTATCACAACATACATGAATATACCATTCTCTGGAAGAATGTTTAAGGTCATACCTTAAACTATGAAACCATTAGGTTAAACCATATAGGTCTTTTCTCCAAATTCTCTAGTGAGAAAAAGAGTCTCTATAGCTAACTGATGTAGGTTGACCGAGGTATAGACTAGCCAAAATAGCCAAAATCTATTCGGTAAAGGTAAATCTTTCAATAAGTTGGACTTTCCAATCTCGTTGACTAAATCTCCTTTTGTTATTATTGATGTCTAGTAAATGCTTATTTATATATATTGTGGTCTTGCTAAAACTCACAGATTTGTGCCTTTTATTCAAGACAAGAACTAGAGACGTAAGACATGGTCGTGTCCTAGGCTGTCTTGCCTGAATTTGTTATTTTGGGCCTTTTAAGCGTGTTTCAGAAAACCTAATGAGGAGGGCCGACTTGGAGACACAAAATACACCCAGTTAGGGTCAGAGGATAGTGGGAACTCAAGGAGAACTCATTTCACATCAAGATCGAAGGAATCACGCTAAGGATTGAAGGATTCATCATGAGTTCTTCTTCTTTCTCTAGGTTTCTTTTGTTTCTTGTTTTATTGTTCTCTACGATTTTGCACTAAATTCTTTATGCATCTAGATTTTATAAACCCTGCATTGATTATGTGATTGTTGGGTTTTGTTATTCATTCAGTTTATTTATGGGATTGAGACTCAATTATGTTTTTTATTGTTCAATTGTCGAATTGATTGTTGCTAGCCTTTCGATTCCATTATTGATTCATGCATCAGTAATCGAGATATTTTATGCATGATAGATCATTTATAATTGAGAGGAGTTGCATACAAACCTAGAGATATGTCGACATAAATCCTCTAGATTAGGAT
The DNA here is from genome assembly GCA_948243855.1 of Flueggea neowawraea. NCBI lineage: Eukaryota > Viridiplantae > Streptophyta > Magnoliopsida > Malpighiales > Phyllanthaceae > Flueggea > Flueggea neowawraea. The sequence goes on along the minus strand of CAODLS011458398.1, from coordinate 14,368 downwards.
CAAACCTAATAGTGAAATTCACAAAACGATAAAGCAATGATAGAGGTTTTAATTAGGAAGAGATTCTGATTAATCAATCTAGGCGTTAGACATTTTCTAACTCAAGAGAGAGCATAATATATCATAGGAATCATAGGAATTTTCATGGTCCAATTGCCTAATTAACTGTCTGAATAACGAACCATTGTCACTTAGTTTGGTCTAGGGGGATTTAGCATCTAGGTGCCACTTCCTATGAATTAATCTCATTTCCCTTACTATGTGGTATTTGTTATTGGGTCGAGTTCGTTTATTTCTTCTGTTTGAAATCACTTAATTTGTTGGTTAGATAACAAAGTGAAAGTGAGTAACTAGTAGTCATAGTCTCTATAGGATACGACACTCGGTACGCATAGGTCCACATACTATAGTCGATAGGTGCACTCGCCTTAAGTTCGTAGTTGTACAAAGACGTTATCAATGTCTTACTCGACCTATCACTCACGTATCTACTTACCTCCAATGGGTGTTTGCCCTTTGGGTAGACTAACCAATTCTATATCATGGTTCGATCTCTCAAATGTCATTTGCACTTCCATTACTTTAATCCATGTCAATTTACACTAGGACGAGTGAACCTCTAGCATACTTGTAGGTTCATCCTTGAATTGTTGGGTTGCTAAACGGATCACAATCGAATCATTCATCGAAAAATGTTGTCATGAGAATTTATCCCTTTTAGATCTATGCATTTTTAAAATTCTCCCAGTAGGTTCAAGCTCCTTATAGGAACTCCCAGTAGAATCATGTTCCTTACTCCCACTGGAACACATGAATCTTTCTCCCACTTAAGTAAGGATCAAGAAAATCAGCACACGCTTGAAGCGGATGAGATAAAAGTTGAATCGTTCCAAGACTCTTCGATGCATAACTTTTGTAGATCATGTTTCAAAGATGCCAAAGAAGAATACTGAGATTTGAACCATGCAATCTCAGGATGTGAATGTCTCTAAGAAGGGAGAATCATCTAGAGGTATGAAACATCCTAGAATGGCTCGGGAACCTCCTGCTTCTAAACAAGGTAACCCGATTTCACCTTTTAAGCGAGTTAAGAAGAAAAAGGGAATAGTTATAGAGGATGAATTTGATGCAGAGAAGTTTGTAGATATTAAGGTAGCTAGATTGTTTGAAACTCTTGCTGGGTTGAGTTTTCATATTTAAGACTCTTTGATTTTGGGTCTTCGCATGAAGGTGGAATGGTGATGGAATCTAATTTTTTTATAGATTTGGATTAAAAGACTTTTGTGATGTTGGTAATGACTACTATCCAGATTTAGTTTGTGAATTCTATGCTAATGCACAACTGTGGGAAAATAGAGATGAGGAAGACATATTGGGATTTAGAGATGTCGAGGTTTCTAGTAGAATAAATGGAGTTAATATGTTGATCAATGAAAAGCTATTGCATAAGTTATTTAACTTGATTATGGATGGTTGCATCATTAAAAAACAAAAAGGTGTTAAGGATTTTATTGATGAGGAAGCCAACAAAATTGTAGTAAACACCGATGAAACACAAAGTAGATGTTTGAGCGAACTAATATGGTGAAGGTGGAATCGAAGCTGCTGGATCAGAATGCCTTTGGTGCAAAATGGAAGATGGTACATCTTTCTTTCACGAAGATTTTACAACCCAAGTTTCACACCCAATCACCATTGACCACTTAAGATGAAATCTCTATGTACTTGCTAATGAAGGGCATGAAGATAAATTTCACGTTTATGGTAATTGATTGTTTGTTGGAGAAAATAAATAATTTCAATTTGCCAACATTCAAGGTCAATGGTAGGTAAAGGAAAGAGAGTATGCCTAATGCAAGTCACCTTGTTGAACCGCTTTAGTCAACATGAGAATCCCTTCTATGTTTTGATAATTTAACAAAATACTTGAAATAGTTACGGTACACACATTATATAACCCTCTAAGCACATTGAAGGATGATCTAAGCGCATTAAACCATGATCTATGCACGTTGATCATGTTGGTGTAATTCTGGGATTTCTCGAGTGGATGTTATATGCATAAAAGAGTATACAATGCATATAGACTGGGTGCTATGTGCATAAAAGCAGTGCAATGCGCATAGATGTGTTCATATCAGAAGACAGAATGGTCCAAAATTGTGTTGTGCAGTTAGAAGAAAGACCAATGCACTTAGTCGAAAAGAGAAAGCTACTGGTCTGAAGGTTGCATCATACTATGCACGTGGAAGAATATGCTAAGCACAAGATTGTGATACAAACTGAAGATGGCTCACGAGACAAGTCTCAGTCCTGCTTTACATCGGTGGAATGCTCGTATATTAGTAAAGGTGACATCTTTGAAGACACCATACTACGCACGCAGTATGCCATACTAAGCGCGTAGACGGGGTTCTAAAATACTGACAAATTCAAGACGCTCCTTAGAAATTTGAATTTGAATATTCTCTGGCACAATCATATGAATAATCAAAGGTGTAATCTTGGAAATACGCCAATGCGCGGAGAAGGTTTTTCTAAGAGCGCAACATAGAGGAACTACGCATGCAGAACAGGAACAATGCTCGTCATATCTAGCTGATGCTATTTTAAATGAAACAATGGCTACTAGATACAGTACAATTCGCACAAAAGGAATATTATTGTGCATTCTACTCTAATAAAATATTGGACTACGCACGTAGTACAGATGGTACGCACGTAGCATAGGCTGACATCAGTAATTTTAGCATTTGACAATTCTCTCACAACAGCTACATTGGGATTTACAACAGCTACATTTGTGAGTGTAACTATAAATTGGCGTCCCCAGTCCAAAGGTAACCAAGGAAATTTTTGAGAGAGTGTCGAACCTTTACAAATTTATTTATTGATTTTCTCTCTCTCCTAGTGTTTTTGAGTTCTTGCATACCAACTGTGTTATTGGTTTTCTATTTTCTACTAATTTGGTGTGAGAATATTGTTTTCAACTTAGGAATCCACTTGTAATCAAGCTTGGTGTTAAGTTTGATGGGCAGAATAGGTTTTCTTATTTGATTCCTTGAAAAACAAGTGTGGTGTTGGTTTTCTTGTTTGGGCCAATGAAAAACAAGGTGTAAAAGGTTGCTTTTGAAGCTGCAAAATAATAGGTGTAACGATTTTCCTCCACCCGAAAGTGTGGAAGTGTTTAGTGAATTGAAAACTTTCAAGTGAGCTAGTGGAGTTGACATAGGCCAAGGAGAATCAAACCACTATAAATCAGGGATTTGTTTCTCTATCCATTACTCTCTTTACTTTTAGGTTGTGTGGTTTTATTTTGGATTGAGCTACTGCTTTGTTTCGTAGAATATTGAAAATATTTTCAAAGGCTTTAATTCTTACCAAGAAATCTAATTCACCCCATTCTTGAATTGCCATATTGGGATTACACACCTCATGAAGATTTTCCAACACTTCAAGATGAAGCTTGATGGATTTGAATCATATCAAGTGTTGGAATCTCGAAAAGTCAAAAATGAATCTCTAAGGGGAATGAAATTGTTCAGAACTAAGGATAAAGGCTATGTGTTTCAGCCTTATCTAAGGGAAACTAACTTGTTGGAGCATAAGAGGGATGAAAATAAGATGCCTAAAAAGGATGAGATGGTCTTTGTAAGGAGAGACTCAGATGAGAAAAGGAAACTGCCTAAGAGGCATGATGAAGAGGCTAAAATAGAGGAAGAAATGGAAGCTGAAACTGAGGTCAGGGCTAGTTCATGTAATGTTGGTGATGCAAGGTTGATAAGCTAGCTAAAGCATTTCTGGACCTCAAGGTTGAAACTAAAGGAAAGTTTGCAGTGGTGATTGACTTGCTGAAGGAAAATTTTAAGAGTTTGGAAAGCTTGAGAACCGGAAAACCAATTGAAGAAATTGAGGTACGTGCTTTTCCTTCCAAGTCAATACCCACAGCTTCTAATAGTCCATCTAGTTTAAGAGGTCCTCGAGAAGAACCACTAGCCAAGGGAATAGAAGAGATAGAAAATGAGATAGTACTTGAAATGGCGAGGAAAGTGGTCACAGATTTCAAACAGATAATTGAAGAAGTTAATGTCGAGGCAACAGACTCTGAGAGGACTAGATCAAAAAAAGATCCTCCACCTCCTAAAATAGTTGAACTTTGGAATGAAGGTGGTAAAAATGAAGAAGTTTCTACTAAGGTGCCTATGGAAGTTGATAAATCAACAGCTGAATCTAGTCACAAGCGATCTGAAGTTTTGATCATTACTAACAACACAACTAGTTTAAAATCAGAAGTTGTCTTAGATTCTAAAAGTCCAGATCAAGCAAAGGGTTCCAAGCAAGATTTAAACTTAAATGAGCTAGTTTCTGAGTACTCCACTGAGAAACCCAATTCTACCAACAAACCATCTTGGAAAATCGTTCCCCACAACCCACCAGAGTGAAATTCATAGGATAAAGGATCTACATTTTTTTCATGCATACATACATTGGATTTTGTATATATCTTTATTTATGCGTTTTGGATCCTTGAACTTGAACCGTGCTTATTTTGCCTTAATGAAATAATTTTTGAATGTCCAATTTCTACTCTAATTTATACTCCTCATTTATATATTTCTACCTTTTTTATTTTTAAAAAAAGGGGAGAAATTGTGCAGAGTTTGAACTGAATTGTAGTTTAAAATTGGCAGTGTTAAGTGCTAACAAATGGACAAGGTTCAAAAAGCTTTGATCAAATTATTTTTCCAACTTTTGTCCAAGTTTCAAAATTTAGGTGCATTGATTGAGTAGGAGTGCAAACTCTTTCAATATTTTGTCATCATCAAAAAGGGGGAGATTTTTGAACCAGTTTTGGCTAACATGTGAATTCCTTCTAAGTTTTGATGATTTAATAAAACACTTAAAGTAGTTAATCTGGGCATGTACTAGAACCCCTACGCACGTACAATAATGATTTGTGCATGATGTGCAATGATCTACAGACTTTGATCAAGTCAGAGACATTCTGGGTTTTCTAGATTAAACATTATACACGTAGTATCGAATACAATGCATGTAGACCATATGCAATGCGTGTAGAAGGCAATGCAATGTGCATAGACATTTTTTATCAAAAGGAAGAATGCTCCAGGATTTCACTATACACGTAGGAGACACTCAATGCATGTAGTTGAATTACAATGCTCTCTAGTCTGGAAGTGCAATCAAATGATGCACATAAAGGAGTGTTCAATGTACGTAGACGAGATTGCAATGAAAGTTGTACAGGGATCATAAGAAAAGTAAGAGATGCGTTGATCCTTTGTTCAATGAGCGTAGAAGAGTAAAGACATCACCTTTGAATAAATCCATCTACACACGTAGTATGTATGCTAAGCGCATAGACGAGTCTGAGTTCAAAAACGAACAAAGCAATCATACGCTCCTTAGGAATTTAAATTTGAATATTCCTTAACACAGTCACGTGAAGAATTAAATGTGTGATCTTGAAATCACGTCTACACATATTGAAGGAATGTTCAAAGTGCACAGAGCGTTTACAGAAGACTATCTTAGCAAGTAGTATCGAAATGTTTTCAGGCAGTAGCTATTGGAACTATGCAATGCACACTGAATGAAGAACATTGTACGTAGGAATCTGATGGACCTATGGACTACGCACGTAGTACCTATGGTACGCACATAGCATGGACTGACGTCATTAAAATAAAAAATTTTCCATTCTCTCACAACAACTATTTTGGGATTTACAATAGCTACTTTTGAGAGAATGCCTATAAATAGGCATGCCTAGTCTAGAAGAAGACAATAATATTTTTTAGAGAGTGCACAAGCTTTGCCAATTTGATTCTTGATTTTCTCTATTCTTGTTCTTCTTATCTTGCATACCAGCTGAGCTTTTGTTTTGCTATTTGCTTTCTAAGTTGGTGTGACATATTATTCTAAATCTGAGAATCCACTTGTAATCAAGTTTAAGTGTTAAGCTTGAAGAGTAGTATAGGTTTGTCTTGTTTGTTTCCTTGAAAAACAAGAGAGGTAGTGGTTTTCTTATTTACACCAACAAAAACAACGTGTAAAGGTTACTCATGAACCTGTGAAAATAAGAGGTGTAACAGTTTCCCTCCACTTGCAAGTGAGGAGTTTGTTAGTGGATTCAAAACTCTCTAGTGAGCTAGAGGAATGAACGTAGGTCAATGATGACTGAACCACTATAAATTCGGGCTTTGTTTTCTTAACCCTTCATCTCATTTATTTCGTTTTAGTATGGGTATGTTTTGGATTGGGCTACTATTTTATTTTGTAAAGTGTTGAAAAGAATTCAAAGGTTTTTCTATTTGTAGCAAAAATCCAATTCACCCCCGCTATTGGATTGTCATATTGGGCTTACACATTGGTAATACATCTATTGGCTTCAAGTGATTTAGGTAATGCACTCGAACAATCCACAACCCATTAGATATACATAAGTAACAGACTTAGAGGTGTAGAAATAAACAGTTTATGTTCATTTTGTTTTCATCACATAAAGCTTTGGTTTCATTTTGTAGTCGTTCACCACCTTAGTCAATTCACAAAGCTTTATTTGATTCCCATCTTGACTTGCAAGAAGTAAGAACTAACATAACCATTATTTCTTATGAGAAAACAAATAGATATGATCGCACCTTATAGTCATATATACAAAAGTGATGAAGTGGTAAGCCTTGGCCTTGCCCTCTCATTCTTTTGACGTCAAACATCAAAATGGTACTTTAGCTTAAAGTGCTTTTTGAAATTGTTTTCTCTTTAGTTATTCCTCTTTGTAATGATTGCAATTAGACAATTTGAACTTACATAATTGCCTAATATTGTTACTTAAGCCAATCGATGTACTCAATTTTGCCAAAGTAGCTGAGTTGCGTGCATTAACTTCACATACTCCCTCATGACCATGTGAAGTAGTAACGAATGGAAACTAGGACTTTGAATAGTTATGTTCTTTACCTTAACTAAGAAAACACTTTTAGTGCCAAAGTAGTCCCTCTCCTTAAACATGTTCTAACAAAAAATGTTGTTATTGTTAGACCACAGATTGAAAGGGAAAACTCCAAAATGATTACGAAATAATTTAATGCAAGAAAGGGTTTGGCTATTGTACAAGGCTAATTCACACATGTCAAATCCATGAACTCCTTGTTTCAATTTGTTCCTTGCATGCTCAACTTTTCCTCCTTGCAATTAGTTGGAACTTAATGAAGTAATGTCACAACTTAATTATGAGGATCCTTAAAGTTGAAACAAGTGCCATTCAATGATGAAATTCAAGTAATAACATTAAATAAGGTAACTCTTCTCAATTGAGTGAGTTAGAGCTACATACCCTCAAAGTGCCCCATCTCACGTATAGTGCGCCTTTGGTAATTAACATTTCACTCACAAAATGTTGGCATTGTTCATGTTCAAGGATTTCCTAAAATTTCTGTCTAGTCTCCACTTCTTAAAGACTTAGGTTCTTAAACCTTTTTCCTTTCCTCTGTATTGGAATTTATCTAATAGAATAATACATATTCAAATTCCTAACAATCTCTTCTATGAGAGAAGTTTGGGTTAGCTGCAATTCAATTTTCTCCTAACTTCTAGACAAGAAGTGGATAATAACTTTGGACCTCATCCTTGATCAATATATGACCAATATCACTAGCTCTCTATTCATATAAGCCATTTTCCTCTAATCACATGATTAGGACATTTGTAACAAGCATCGAATTTGATGGTCAAAGATAAGTAGTTTAGTTAGTGTCATGCCAACGAACTACTATTTAAATGCAAGTTTTAAATACATTGCATCTTGATACTTGCAAAAATAGCCAAGTGAATACATCATCCTTTGCATTAACAAGATGATGGATGTAGTGGAATTTTCTAACTTCCACACCTCACAGACATTTCGATCCAAAATATGTTGAGCGAAATTCTACTCCTCCTTGAATTTGGCCCCAAGCAAGTTCAAAGGGGTACGAGCTTTAACTCTTAGAGTATCTGCCAGATTTTCATAATCTAGGATTTACAATTGTTGCCACCTAAGCTCAATATAGCTCAACATATGTTCTTATATGGCTCGATATCAATTGAATTTACAAGCATTGAATATCACAAATAAACTTGACAAACAACAAGACAAAAATGCGCTCAAGTCATAGCGATACACATATATTTACTATCCAACAAAAATAAACTAGCATAGCCTCTTATTAAGATTTGAATCGAAATGTAAACTAGGTCCACATTTACCATATCAATCTTAATAATTAACCATACCATATTTAATTTTATAGACAGTAAATAATGACTGTTCGGATTCGTTTTTAAAGTCCACACGATGTAGGTAATTCATATTGGTCTTCTCAATTATTTAGGCAAACTCAATAATTGGTCAATATATTCAATGCACAAAAATATTGTCTATTACATTAAGGCAAATCAACACAATAATAAGCCAAAAGAATAAATAGAATAATAATAATAATAATCATTTATTGGACCAACATGCATCCAAACTGTCACGACCCAAAATCGGGCCGAGACCGGCATACGAGGCGAACCGTCTATGGGACCCCGACTCATCTCGTACAAGCATCAAAGATCAGAACATAATACCAGAATTATTTAATTATCAAAACATTTATTTATCAAAAGCGAACGAGGTACAACATAAGTTTATATTACATATATCTAAATAGATATATCAAAATAATATCAGTGTAAACATATCAAAAGCCAAAGTGGCAATCCCGTAACCCAACAGAAAATCGGTGCAGAGTTTTAACAATGCAAAAGAAGAGCCTGAACAAAAAGGGCATCACTAACCAATAGACGCCTCACTGGTAATAAAAATGTGGAACAGTTGCCGAAACCAAAATCTGTGAACCTGAGATACAAGAATCAACATAGACAGAAAAATAAAGGGGGTCAGAGCCCAGTGAGGAATAACACTCCAGACCGCCTCATATGTGCCTCACAAAGAATGTTTTGAAAACAATTCAAAAACTACCACATGCAATACAGATGGACAAATGCTAATACATAGTAGTGTTCGAAAATCATTTTCCAAAACGTTCGCAAACAAAGCAAAAAACAAACACGAAAAACATATCGAATACAGTTTCAAAGTCAAAAACATATATCGTAAATATGAGACCATATCAAATGTGTGCATCTGGCACTATAACATATGTGATGTGGACTCCGCCACTAATCACTAACACGTCATGTGTTGGATAAGAACACATGGCTACCGTTATCCCTGCTAATTGAGATTTCTCAATGCATTGGTATACCAAAGACTACTACTACCTGTGGCACTGGTGCCCCATATTAGAAAACCAAATCATGTTATACTATTACATAGTATAAAATCATAGCATGCGATTAGCATCAAAATTCGTAACAAGATATATAATACATATATATCAATTAAAAACACAATACTGATTATTAAATACATAACCAATTTATTCATTAGTCAATTCTCAGATTAGTCTCTATTCAAAATAGCATGTCCAACATAACAAAAACAATAGTAATTTCGAGACATAGTCTATGTGTCTGAAGCTGTTATTCACTCACTTGGAAATCCAAGCGCAAACGTCAGTCAACCCCCATTTGTCGGTGGTTGGTCTCGCTAACAGTAACAAAAAGCTTAACAAACAAATATATATATATCAACAGATATATTATAGACAAATCAAAATGTGGTACTGTGCTAGTACCAAATGCTATACAATGCAAATGCAAACTTTAAAATTCAAAATCTATGTAAAATTACCGTATGGTCCATGACCAATGTAAAATTACGTTTTAGTCTCCAAGACTTGTCAAATTATGACTTAGTCCCTAAACTTTTCAAAATTTATAAATAAGTCCTGGAAGTATTTTAAAATTACAAGTTAATCCTCAAATTTTCTAAAATTACAAATTTAGTCTAAACTTTCTTAAAATTACAAATATAAATTTCTACTTTTCAAAATTAGAAATCTGATCCAACTTGTAAAATATCACGTTCAATCCGTAAACAAAATTCTAGAATTATGGGCAATTACATTTGAAGTCCTTTTTATTATCAACTATGTCAAAAGGTCCCTAACTAATGAACCCCAATTTTTGTCCATTTTTCTGCCGAACCAAACCTCATCCTTCTTCCTCAACAAGCCCAAAAACTTATGAAGTTATCCTCAACTGATCCCAGAAACTTTAGACCAACCAAAACAGTCCCAAAGTCAAGTTTAACCAACCATCCAAAGAAAATCATCACAATCTGTAAATCCAACCAAAACAAACTAAAATCCTCACTGAAATGCTCCTCAAAACCGAGCCAACAGTCCATCAAAAACCCACAAACATTCAACAATTAAGAACATGAAATCAACTCACTAATATAGTAACAGAAAAATGAAGAAAATACTACTTAAATGATCATGATCTTACCTCACTTGAAGAGAAAAACAATGGAGATTGAGAGAGAGAGAAAGAGAGAGAGTGAGAGAACTGAAGCCGAAGGTTTCTGAGGTGAAAGAGAGTGAAGAAATGAGGAGAGAGAGAGAGAGAGGACTCAGATGGGCAGTGGAAGTGTGTTAAAAAGGCAGCAAAAGGTCGCAGAGATGGTCGGTTTGGGCGGTGGATTTGAAGACCACGAAATGAAACGGCGTCATTTTCTGGATGGGTTGCTGCATAGGGACATCAAATGACATGAGCTCATTGCGGATGACAGAAGCCGATCGATGAAGCGACACACCGTTTCCCGTTGGATTCAGCCCAACAGCACACATACGACCTAAAACAAACACGGACGACAGCTCTGAAGGAGACCCAATGACATGTAGTTTGATTCACTCACCCAAACGGTCAGTCGTTCTTCTTTCTTTTATTTCGAGTTTATTTATGGTTTTTAACCAATTTCCACCTAATTAATCAACTCTAATCACTTCAAAACATTATTAATCACTCAATTAACATTTAAAACATAATTTTTAATTTTCCAAATAATAAAATTATTTTCTAAGTTAATTAGAAAATAACCAAAAATTAAATACAAAAATACCTAATATTACACAAACAATCAATCTTAATGTTAATACACACACGTCAACATTGGAAACACACAAATAATGCTTACAAAATATCCCCAAAGAATAATATTATACAAATATAGTATTTAACATATGCCTACGAATTGGATACACAATGGACCATTATCCAACGTATTAGAATAGAATTCATAAGTGGTCGTGCTAGCTTATCAAGAATTCTATAAATCAAACGACCTAAAATGGATCTCCCACTTCTCACGATCTCTTTTTGCGATCATGGAGTAATCTTAGACATACCATTTTCAATACTTTTTTTACTCTCTAGAATCTCTAAGTGTATTTCTACAACACTTAAGAGATCATATTTTCATGAAATTCTAGTATGGATTAATGATTTTACCAATGCCGGTTATGAGAATCATAATCATTTATGAAGTAATAAAACATTCATAACATTTGTGCTTTAAATCCACAATTATATACTTCTTTTTTTGACCACCACCGTCCCAAAATAATCTCTTTGGGAGTTGTGCAATTTTTTTCTTAATTCTCACTTTATTCAATGCAATATGATTTTATCTCATTCGCTTATTTTCAATAAATTACAAATAGAACGGCATATATGTACTCGCGTATTTTCAAATAATTGAGATCTTATTTCAATTATCTAAATGAAAACCATATTCGCACTAAACAAATTATTTTGAAAACTAATTTCTAGAAATAATTCTTGGTAGAAAACACAATTTTCACATTTGTTAAAGAGTTTTTAATACTCCAAAAAATTGGGAAAAATAGTTATGGAACTCAAAACATTGTGAAAAATATAAGAAAAATTCCAAAAAATTCTAATTCTAATTTTGCAAAAACTTTGAGAAAATTTAGTGGTCAGAACACGTGTCACGCACTAACACTCTCTATGTGGATGCTCCTCACGCAGCATGCGTGTCTCTTCCTCGTTTGCCATGTGTCACCATCATGTGAGGACATGTGTCACCTATTAACATGTGTCAAACCATGAGTGGTACACGTGTGATGATGTGGCAAGGAAGGTTCAGGTGGCACTGCAATGTGCCATGCCACATGGCAATGGGTTGCTGCCACGTGTAACCTCATGAGTGGATTTCTGTGTTGATGTCTCAGCTGAGTCAGTATGGCCACGTGCTACCTACATGGTTGCCTATGCCACGTATTGATTGTGTGGCTGCCTGCGTGGCTTATTTTTTCATGTGTCGTCATATCAATGCTCTACATTTTGTACAGTCAACATTGACCAAGCTTCAGGTACTGCCACATGTCAAATATTGAGTGGTCCAAGTGGTGAGCTTAAACCAATAAAAACTCACCACGTTTGCCAAGTGTCGTATTCCGATTGGTCCATGTGCACATTTGCCAAGTGTCACATTCTGATTGGTCCATGTGTTGAGATTCAACAAATAAAACTCGCCACATCGGCCTCAATGGATCAGATGAACAAATTCAACAGCAACAAAAATAACGGTTGTGTTAGAATTTATAAATTCCAATTTCAAAATTTGGCTCTGAGAGTACTCAAATCAAAACAGACGATAAAAATAGAAAATTGAATAAAATAAAATCACAGTAGACAGTCTAGACAGAGACCAACACGAATTTACAATCAAAACACGTAAATTTGTGCCCGCTTTCATACCAATGAAGAAATATACGTTGATCGAACCAAAGAAGAGTAAAGAGGTGGTTTCTAGTTACCTACCTCAACAAAAACAAAAATAACAACCAGACCAGTAGTGGTCAGTGGAGGTCTCCCAAGCAAACCACGATCGAGTTGTCTACAGGAGTGCTCGACTTGTTCGCAGTCTATATGCCACACTAGATGAGGATCAACAGCTAATGAAAAGTGATGGAAGAAGAGAGGCATAGATGAAGCATGGAGGAAGAAGAGGGGTGCCCCTCTTTAGAAGAAAAAAATGTCGTTCTTTTCTCTTTCCCTCCCTTTCTCTTTTTTTTTTTTCTTTCTTTTGTTCATCTTATTTTGGTGGAAATGAATTTGCCAATATTTGTACTATTGCTTCATGGGTCCTTATGGGCGTTGCTTCTTCAGCCCATCTCATTTCCAACTCAATTGGGCTAGCCAATTGGTCTCATCCATGGTCTCGGTTCATACATTGACCGACCAGGTTCTGTTCACCCGTCATGAGCAGACCGTTTTTTCCAACACATACAAATAAATTTGATAGATATGAAATTCTAATTTTATTTGATAATACCATTGAAACAACTATATATTGTAATTTCTGAGATAATGTTTGTATTTGTATGATTTGTTTGTATGGTTTTTCTGTGAAATTCTAATTTTATTTGATAACATGAACATAATATGTCTTAACTCTTCAAATAAAGTTAGCTCAACTTGCTTGTTTTTGGCTTGTAAATGTTTCTAAATTGGCTATACATAACTTATTAATTGTGGTTTTATGTAGCAAGATGGTAAATGATCAATTTGGAGATAAAACGAGATAAAAGGGTTGAAAAAATTCAAGCATATGTGCTAAAGAATGTGAGGTCGGTGTTCTCATACATCATCACAGTCGTGATTGAATTATACACAAAATCATCAAGTCGTGACGAAAAAAAACATAGGTTATTGGTGTCAGGCAGAGTCATGACTGATTCATGCTTTATTTCATTACAATCATGATAGGTTGTCAAGATAAAAATGAGATGCGTGGTTCGAGTAATTCACATTGGGTTTAAACTTTTTAACCCAACCTTTGACCTAAGTTAGGGAATCTAAGAGTTCAGACATATAAGTACTCATTTTTATTTTTGTTTGGAACTTTTGGCAATTCTTAGAGAGAAACAAAGGCAATTGAGGCGTTTCTGAGTTGAGAAGAATGAATCACAAATATTTCTATATATTCTTTTGGGCAAATTCCTTGCTAACCTTGAGGTTTTGGGTATTCTCTCCACTGGTCTCTACTATTTGGAAATTATCCACTCCCCTCCTTAGTCCTTAACTCCATTAGTAAAGCTTAACAAAAAGTTTAAAAAGAACACTTTACCCTCAAAATTAAAACCAATTTAAAATCTAACCATACCACTTCTAAGTCCTAAATCCAATAAACTAAAAACCCAACCAAATCCACACAAATGATGTTAAAACTTGACCGAACCACTCCTAAAATCAACATAATAAACCAACAACACACCCAAACTGACCATGTATATATATATATATATATATATATATATATATATATATATATATATATATATATATATATATATATATATATATAACTATAAACCAAACACAAACA
>CAODLS011458397.1:0-11790 GCA_948243855.1 Flueggea neowawraea | reverse complement strand
ATCTTTCTTTCTTTGCTGTTTCACAGACTGACACCAAAAAGATTTCTGCTGTGTCAATATTTTTCGAGACAATGCCTTACAGACTGAATGAGAGCACTAGCTATATTGACAATGATCAGGTAACTAGTTCCATAATCTATGAATATACATGTAGAAGTGTCAGGCGGAAATTAGTAAAAGTTTTTTTTTTTTTGATTAAGTGAAAGTTGATTAATTGCAGCTGGAGAAAAGTGCTGCTCTTTTCAGGCCAAAGTTGATAGTAGCTGGAGCTTCTGCATATTCACGTCTGTATGATTATGATCGTATCCACAAGGTAGCATCCTCCTGATTAACTCACATCTATGTATCAAAACTTGCCAAATTAACCAGTTTTTTTGGCTTAAACCATTTCTGATTGAGCATTCTAACAGGTTTGTGACAAACAAAAAGCTATTCTGTTAGCAGATATGGCACACATTAGTGGTTTAGTTGCAGGCGGTGTCATTCCATCACCTTTTGATTATGCTGATGTTGTGACTACGACAACTCACAAGTCACTTCGCGGACCACGTGGAGCCATGGTTTTCTTCAGGAAGGGTGTTAAAGAGATCAACAAACAAGGAAAAGAGGTAGAAGAAATCCAAATTTTAAGGATGCTAAAAAATTTCCATTTTCTGGTTAGCATCTTCTGTATTTTAATTTGTATTATTTCAATTTAAAAGTGACATTTTGAGTTGTTTTTGAAGGTGTCGTATGACTATGAAGACAAGATAAATCAAGCTGTCTTCCCAGGTCTTCAGGGTGGTCCGCACAACCACACTATTGCTGGTTTAGCTGTTGCATTGAAACAGGTACTCTGTTTATATCTATATTCTAATAATATTGAACCCTGCACAAGCAGAATGCAATTTCCATTTCTGTGACTTTGGTTTCTTGTAAAACATAGCTTTATCTCCATTCAATTAGAAAACAGAAGAGGAATTTATATTTCAATATCCTTGCAGGCTACAACTCCGGAGTACAGAGCTTATCAAGAGCAAGTCCTCAGCAATTGTGCAAAATTTGCTCAGGTATCTCTTACAAATTATGGAAAATTAAGTTGTTGGACATGCAACTATGTTTCATGACAATTTCAACCTTGTGTAATATTTTTTTTGTACCATGTTTTCCTAACCTCTACATCTGTTAATTTTGCAGGCACTAGTTGAGAAGGGTTATGAACTTGTTTCCGGCGGAACTGAAAACCATTTGGTTTTGGTGAATTTGAAGGACAAGGTAGGAAGTTTTCTCCCATACTGCTTGGAGGAATTGCTGCAAATTAGTAACTTTTAATCTTTATTATTGAGTATTTATAGCTGTTGAATATTTTCCTCAACTTGCCATTTTCTTTTGAAGGGTGTTGATGGCTCGAAAGTTGAGAAGGTATTGGAAGCTGTCCACATTGCTGCAAACAAAAACACTGTTCCTGGAGATGTCTCTGCCATGGTTCCAGGAGGCATCAGAATGGGTAAAGACATTTCTCTAATAACAACACATGCTTCTTTGAGTTTAACTATCAAGAATTTTCATAATGAATCAAATTGTGGTTCAGGTACTCCGGCTCTTACTTCCAGGGGATTTGTTGAGGACGACTTTGTCAAGGTAGCAGAATTCTTTGATGCGGCAGTGAAGTTGACAGGGAAAGTCAAGGGTGAAACCAAAGGTTTTATTTACATTGGGTCCCTGACAGTAATTCGTATATACGTTTCCAGCTCTTGATTAGTTATATAAGTCGCACCTGTAATATGGGATTGCAGGGACAAAGTTGAAGGATTTCTTGGCGACTTTGGAGTCTGCCCCACACTTCCAATCTGAGATTGCAAAACTCCGCCACGATGTTGAAGAGTATGCGAAGCAATTCCCAACAATTGGATTTGACAAAGAAACCATGAAGTACAAGAACTAAGCTACAAATTCTTGCTGCATTGCCAGGTACATGAGTAAATGTGTTGACCTGTTCAGTAATGTTTCTTCATTCAATACTTGCTTATACTCTGTGCTGATAATTTTTTTTGGCTTCTCCTGGAATAGGCAAGGCAAATTTCTGATGAGTTTTCTCAACTCCCTGGAGATGCAAGAGATATGACATTAATCGATAAGCCATGCAAACAAGCATGCTAATTTAGGGCCATGTATGCACATGTACTGTGCAAACGTTACTCTTCTGTCTTCATTAGATGTATAGATACACACATCAACTGAGGCCAAGTAAAAGCAATAAACTTATGTATTGTCATTTGTCAGTGCTAAATCTTCTTCCCAAATCATAAACACTTATTGCAAATCTCGTTGAATGCGGTGAAATTTCACGTAATCTTAAACTTTCTTCCCACGCTCGTTTTATCATGTCCATGTTTGCCTGGCTAATCCCGTTTCCAACGAGAGGTTTTTGGAATTAGTCTAAAGAAATTGTGCACTTGAATCTACAACTTTGTACAGTTTTAAACAGCAACGATGCTCCTTGTCAATTGAGCTACCTTTTGGTTAAGTAATCTTAGACTTCAACATTGCCTTACGAAGCACGCGAAAACATCAATCGACTCTCGATTAAACACCATGTAAAGGCATTCTCAACAGTGTCGCTATTTTACAAAGTTAAAATATATTATTTAATTTTTCTTTGTGTGTTAGTTGTTTTTTGAAATTTATGTATTGGAAAGATAAAATATTACAAAGTGAATATTTTATTAATAAAGTAGATGAATAGTATTAAAGAGTAAATAATAATTTTTTAAATTTGGTGAAAAACTGTACATTTGTTAAAATTGTTAGCTATTTTATTAGTAAAATATTAAAAAAATGAGTTAGATTGTAGTAAAAGTAAAGTTAGGTTCAAAATTCGAGATGAATAGTGATATAAAATATTATATTTTGAGGAAGGAGGTAGAGAGTCTGTAGGCAATGCTCTAAATCCTTCTTCCCTGTAAGCAACAGATGGCCATCTCCTCTTCTCAGGAAAATAGCAATAGAATGATGCGAAATAATAACAAAAGCGCAATCACACAATACATAGAATTTACATGGTTGGATCAATTCGACCTACATCTACAGGCAGAGAGAGCGAACAATTCTATTATTCACTTTGAAAGTCAGCCAAAGGCTTACAAGAATGTTCCCAAGCCACCTTATATATGTTTACAATGAATACAAGTCAAAATAAACTATCCCAAACCCTAATCCATGTCTTATACCCATCAAAATTCAAGACACAGACATCTGGAGTAAGACACGGTCACAAGCACTAAAGACATAGGCTGGAAAGCGCATCCATGTGTTGAGCCGCTGAAACAAAGCATTACACGGTCTGAGACACAGCTATGTCCTCCAGTTTTCACGCCATATTTGAGATAGATTAACACACGGGCATATCCACGGTTTTGGCCTTCTGGACATGGAATGTACACGTCCGTGTCCATCAAAAAAGGTCCCAAAACGCCTTCATTCTTCACTAATTCATCACCTGTTAATTTTTGGTTTTGATGATGATGAATGCAAAACATCCATGAAGAGGTGCAAAATTACAGACTTGCTGATATCTGGCCACAAAATATTTTAAGAGTCATCAAAGCACATTGATGCATGCAAAACTGGCTACGACGCATGCAGTCATTGTATAACGCATGTAGACGTGATGAACCTAGAAGCAGAAAGTGCTAGACATTGATCTAAGCACGTAGAAGTAAGAACAAGGCATGTAGTTGATCATCTACACACGTAGATAAGGTGCAACGCACAATGACAAGGGTTCAATCTGATAGGAGAAAATGTACAAGAGCGAAGCATGTTGAAAGCTGGTCAAAGCACTTTCAAGGGCCAAAAGTGTTGATCTACGCAAGTAAAGAGCTATCAACATACATAGTCGAGATCTGAGGTTTTGAGAAGTATTGCATGAATGATCAAGGTACGTACAAGAATGAAGGAAGACATATAGATGAGTAAAGGTGTGATGTTTCAAGAAGCAGCTCTACGCACGTTACACATGAGCTACACACATAGAAGAGCTATAGATAGGACAAATCCAAGACGTTCATCGGGATTTGAATTTGAATATTCCTTATACAAGGTGACGTCAGAATTAAAGGTGTAAACTTTGAAGACGACAAAGTGAGTAGAAAAATCAATAGTGCATGTTGATGAAAGTCTGGGTGAAATTGGACATTTTGGAACGAAGAACAACACATATAGATGATTTGTTAAAGCACGCTGATGTCTTTATCAACACACGTTGTTCACTGTCTAAGCACGTAGATGAAGGCTTTCACTAAGCAGTGATTACTGGAACTTAGACAATGCACGCTAAAGAGCTACAACACACACTGATCTCTAATGGTGTATCTAAAGAATGCACGTTAATATCAATAGTGCACGTTGGTGACAATGACGTCATTTAAAATAGAAATTTCTATTCTCTCACAACGGCCATTTCGAGGCTTCTAACTGCTATTTTCTTAAGAGTGGCTCTAAATAGACGTCTCCAACATCAGAGAAAAAATAAAAGACCTTTAGCAAAGTTTTCTATCCATTTTCTCTCTTCTTTTCTCATTTTATACCTATTTGAGCTATTCACTTGCAATCTGAATTTTGGGTTGGTGTGAATTTTAAGCTGTTATATCTTGGGGTTGATTTTGTATCAAGCAAGGTTATTTGCTTGAGGGTAGTTAGGTTTCCTTGTTGAAATTTGAAAAACAAGAATGGTTGCTAGTGAACATTAGAAAACTAGTGGTGAACGGTTTTTTAATTAAGCTCTTAAAAACTAAAGGTTTGGTTTGTTTGTTTGTCTTGAAAACAAGTGGTAACGGTTTTCTAGTTGAGCTTGCAAAAATTAGGGATACAGTTTTTTAGTTAAGCCCTCAAAAACTAGGGATTTGATTTTCTTGTTTTGTCCTTAAAATAAGGTGTAATGGTTTGCTTGTTGAGCTCGTAAAAACAAGTTGTTGTAAATGGTTTCCCTCCATTCGCAAGTGAGGAAGTTAGTGGATTGAAATTCTCTAGTGAATCTAGAGGAGTGGACGTTGGTCAAGGAGGACCGAACCACTATAAATTGAATTTGTTCTCTCTTCCCTCACTCTCTTTACTTTGCTTTATATTGTTTATGAATTGGTGGTTTTATTGCTTCTTCATTTCACTTTGATTTTGTTGGTAAAAGAACTTTGTTACTTACTGTTTGCAAAAGATTTTCAATAAAGTTTTTAAAATCTTTAAAACTCCAATTCATCCCCCTCTTGGAGTGCCATTGCTATTGAGACTGACTGTGTTTATAATTGGCATTAGAGTTTGTGCTCTTGATATTATTTTTTGGCTTAACATCCAAATAGTTAAAGATTCAAAAAAATGGCATTCTTAGACGACATTCATAGATATGAAGGTTTGTCAATTAATAGAGCTCATTTATTTGATGACAATGATTATACATATTGGAAAACAAGAATGATGGGCTTTCTCAAGTGTGAAGGAGAGGAAATTTGGGATGCAGTGGAGACATGTCCACATGTCCCTAAGAAGACTATTGATGGTGTTGAAAGAATCAAAACTAAGGCAGAATGGACTGACTATGACAAAGAGATGGTGCGATACAACAACAAAGCCATGCACATTTTCTATTGTTCTTTGAGCAAATCTCAGTTCAACAAGGTTCAAAAATCTGAAAATGCTCAAGAATCGGGCAAACTTTGGAGGTTACTTATGAAGGTACCTCACAAGTCAAGGAGAATAAAGTTTCTGTTCTTGTCCATAAATACGAGCTATTCAAAATGCAGGAAGAGGAATCTATTTAAGAAATGTTTGATTGCTTCAATGAAATCCTCACTGGCCTCAAATATCTTGGAAAATCATATACAAATTTTGAGATTGTGAGGAAAATTCTAAGATCTTTGCCTAAATCATGGGCTTCTAAGAAAGATGTCATCCTAGAAGCCAAGGATCTTAATTCGTTGCCTTTGGAGGAGTTACTTGGTTCCTTATGCACCCATGAAATGATTATGGAAGAGGAAGAAGATGAAAGTAAGAAGAAGAAGAAGAAGGATATTGACATTGCACTAAAAGCATCATCAAAATACATTGAAAGTTCAAGTGAAGATGACGATGAAGAGGAAAAATTTGAAGATGTCAAGCATCTCACAAAGAAATTCCAAAAATTCCTTCAGAATAAATATGCAAAGAAGGAAATCAAGAAGAAAAGCAAACTCGTTTGCTATGAATGCAATGAACCGGGCCATGTCAAATCGGATTGCTCTTATTTGAAGAAACATGACAAAAGGAGGAAAATAAGAGTCATTGATTATACATCAATGTCAAGTGACGATGATGATTCCAATAAGAAAATTGGAGGAATATGCTTGACAACAATCAAAGCCAAGGATAAAATTTCAAATGTGGTACCTTTTCCTTGAACTTAAACTTTGCTGAATTTTATTTTGTCTGCTGCAGTCACTTGATCTTATCCCTTCATAATAGTTTATGCATATCATTATGCCCCAATACTCCACAAAAAGAGCATTGTTCTCTAACATTGGCTCCTCTACTAAGCAACATATTCAACTTCCTAGACAATTCATCAATTTCAAAAGCCAAATCAGGAGTAAAGGATGTGTTTACCTCATGTATGTCGGCTCGTCTTCCTCTCACTGCTTTTTGTTGAGAGTTGGTGGCAAGCATTTCATATATATCATAGACTTCTTCGGCCGTCTTGTCAGTAAGATATCCACCCACCGTAGTATCTACCAAGGTTTACCCATGCATCGGTAATCCATCATAGAAAAATTGGGTGAGCAATGCCAACTAGAATTGGTGATGGGGATATTAGCTCAACAACATCTTGAACCGTTCCCAAGCTTCATGGAATTGTTTGCCCTCCATTTGAGAAAATGAGAGGGGTAAATAGTACTTTATCATGAATTTTTGATAAACTTCATCCCAAATACCAAGAGAGCCCTCCGAAAGATTGATCAACAAAGTTTTAGCTCGGTCTTTTAAGGTGTATGGGAAGCATCTCATCCTCAATTCATCTTCCATCAAGCCATGAAGGGGAAATATTTGAATGGTGGTGTAGAATTCCCTAAAAACGGTGAGTGGGTCCTCTGATGGCAAGCGATGAAATGATGGGAGCATGTTGAAGTGAATGGTCTTCAACTCATAATTCCTTACCACCAGACTCAACCTTATACAAGAAAGTGAATCTCTAATTACCGACCTTTGGACCTCTCTCATATTCATACGACCCAGAAATTGGTTCCCAACACCTTGAGCTTGGTCAACTCGAGCATCCTCGACCTCACCTTGAGGTCTAGCCAAACCCTCCATCCTTGCTCTCCGTTGGTTAGCTCGGTTCGCCCTCAAAACTCTTTTAATCTCCAGAATCAAAGGGATAACCTCTTGATTTTCCAAGCTTCTATTGCGTCTCAAAAGCATAAACACCTACAATTGCAAAGAAAAACTAACAATTAAACAAAAATAAAAGAAAATATCACAATTAGAACATCGTTCCTCGGCAGTGGCCCCAAAACCTTGATGATGCCTTGCAAGTGCACAAGGATTGTCGTAGTTTTACCTTGGGAGTATCCCTAGGGTTATCAAATCCAAAGGAATGAGTACTAAGTAGGATCAATTCATAAGGAAAAGCAACAAATAACATGAATTGATTTGGGGATTTTTTTTGATTTAAAACGCAAAATTAACAAAGACAAGCAATTGAAAATAAAAGGGGATCGACAATTAATGATAAAACGTTAGGACTTTCGAGATTTCAACTAGCTAATCCTACCTGCTACATTAATAAATGAGATTTTGTGATTGAGTGTTCTCTCCACCGAGCTAGCCTAAAGCCTCTCTCAAGTTCATTTAGGCCATACCTACATTTACTAAAAAGGTCCTCTCAGCCTCAATTAGCTATACAAGATTCATTAAGCCATTAGGGAATTTTCTTGAACACCTATGGGAAAGAAATATCTCTATCCTAAACCACACAAGTTTAATGCTAGTGGGCCTCAATTAGCCTCCATTTCTCGATTCTTCAACTAGGTTTACTTAAACTACAACTATGGTTATCAAGCATAATCATAGTCAAGTATAATGAGCCATTAATCAAATCCATGGGCAATCAATCAAATAATGAACATAACCACAATAAACATAAAAAATAAACTTCAAATATGGAAATTAAGTGCACAAAAAAATACCCATTCATTAAATAGCAAGTATTCATCAATAGCTTACATCTCTAAGTCCTAACAATAATTCTAAGCTACCATAACTGAAATTAAAGAAAAGCAATAAAAGAGATAACAATAAAACATTAAAACTAAGCTAAAAAGATAAAAAGAAGGTGAAAAATGGAAGCCAAGAACCACTCTTCAATGTCACTTCGAAAGAGATTGCCTAAGATCTTCAAGTTTTCCCTTATTCTTTGATAAAAAAATGTTCTTGACAAAGAGAATGTTTTGATAATGTAGAGAATGTGTTAAGAATCATCCTTAATGGGCAAATAAAATGAGTATTTATAGCCTCATACATGTGCCAAAACCCTGCATAAAATTCTACCAAAAGTGCCATTGAGATGTTCTTTGGTCCCCATAAGTTTGGCCTTTTTTGTCACTCTTTTTTCCCACCTGCAGCATGTCATTGCTGTGACAAATGAGTGTCACGATAGTGACACATTTTTGCCCAAAAGGAGTGCCAAAGTCTTCTTTGTCATGGACGCGAGGGAGGCCGTGACACGGTTACAATCGTGACACTTCTTCCCTCACGACCATGACGATTTTCTGGATGTGTCTCCCAAATTTTTCACATGTCACAGCCATGAGGGTTGGCCATCACGGCCGTGACAACCCTTCCCTTCAACAATCCTTCATTTTCTTTAAGTTTTCATGGGATTGTTTGGAGCCTTTCCATTTTGCATCTCTTTTGCACTTTTTCCACTCATTTTTATCCAATTAAATCATCCTGCAAATGTCATAAAAATAATATAAATTTCACCACAAAAGAATAATTTAAAGGATGAAAATGCATATATGCTGCTTGATTCACTATGCAATTTTAGCATACATTATCCGGTATCAAATTGACTTAGAACCTGCTGCAGCATTTCCTAATCGATCCTATTACAGAACTAGTCCGAGAGAATACGAGGGGTTGCGAAGGCAAGTATAAGAATTGTTAGCAAATGGTCATATCCGAGAGAGTATGAGTGATGTTCTAGCTCTTCGAATTTCAAACAAGGATGCTTGGCGCATGCGTATGGATAGTAGAGATGTCAATAAGATTACTATCAGGTACAAATTTCCTATCCCCTACTTAGATGATTTACTAGATCAGATTAGTGGTGTCACCGTGTTTACAAAATTGGATTTGAAGAGTGGTTACTATTAGGTTTGTAGAATACCTGGAGATGAGTAGAAAACTATGTTTAAAACGCGGGGGAGGAGGGTGTTGTATGAGTGGTTGGTGATGCCATTTGGGTTGTCTAATGCCCCAAGTACATTCGTGCGGGTTATGAATAAGCTTTTTAAGCCCTTCATTGGCAAATTTGTGGTGGAGTACTTTGACGATATTTTGATTTATAGTAGTACTATGCAGGAGCATCTATAGCATGTCAAAGAGGTGTTGAGTTTGCTGCGAGAACATAAATTTTATACGGCTGGGAAGAAGTGCATTTTTGTGGCTCCTAAGGTACTGTCTTTGGGTTCTGTGGTTTTGGGAGATGGGTTGTAAGTAGATGAGGCCAAAGTCGCAGTGATTCAGTAATGGCCTCAACTGAAATCAATTACTGAGGTACGAAGCTTTCATGGGCTTGCTTCATTCTATAGATGTTTCATACCCCACTTCAGTAGTATTATGGCCCTTGTCACATATTGCATGAAGGGTAGTAAATTCAAATAGACTGCCGAAGTCGAATATGCCTTTGAGTTAATTAAGCAATGTTTGACTACTGCTCCGATTCTGGTGTTGCCTGATTTTTCACAACCTTTTAAACTGCATATTGATGCTTTGAATATGGGGTATTGGAGTGGTTTTGAGTTAGCATGGCAGACTGGTAGCGTTCTTCAGTGAAAGCATTCTGGGGCACAACTTCGTTACAACATATATTATGTCAAATTTTATGCTGAGGTACAAGCTGTGAAACACTGGCGTCATTATTTATTCCACAGTGAATTTATTCTGTATACTGATCATGATTTGTTGAGCCATTTACACCACCAGGATAAAATTTTCCCTAGACATGCACGCTGGGTTGCTTACTTAGAGAGGTTTACTTTTGTAGTGAAGGACAAGACAGACGTTTGAAACCGAGTTGCAGATGCCTTGAGCCATTGGAATGGGCTTTTGGTGCAGATGCGAGTTGAAGTACTTGGCTTTGATTATTTTTGTGATTTACTTGCTGATGATCCTTATTTTTTTGTCATTATAGAAGACATTTAGGCTAGGAAGAACTCATAATTTTTATTGCATAATGGCTTCTTATTTCGAGGCAACCAGCTTTGTATTCTGGATTGTAGTCTTCGATTACAGATAATTTGGGAAATGCATGGAGAGGGCCATGTGGGGAGAGACAAAACATTACAACTCATCCAAGCTGAGTATTTTTAGCCTACAATTCAGAAGGAGGTGTAGAAGTATGTGAAGCGGTGCAGAATTTGAAAAGTATCTAAAGGTGCAACGACTAATGTGGGGTTGTACATGCCTTTGCCAGTTCCATCTCAGCCTTGGGTTGACATTAGCATGGACTTTGTGTTGGGACTACTCAGAACACAACGAGGTAATTGTAACACCTCACCCGTTCTGACTAGGTTTTCTATATCACTCTGTTATATTTCGGTTCAATCTTTGATGTTTGAAATATTGAATTTGGTATTTGGAGAGGTTCTGTGTGCCCATTTGCTGAGTTTTGGTGTTTGATCAGTCTCCAGTGTGAAGAGATTTATGATTTTAAATTAAAAATGCAATAAAAGTGGGAATTTATGCCGGTAGGGCCTTTTGGAGGTCATCTACGTGCGTTGTGAGGGAGCTATGCATGTAGATCATGATCTGTGTTGATCTGTGAAGCTAGGAAGTCATCTACGCATGTTGAAGCTTCATTAACGAACGTAGAACTTATACTACACACTTAGTAGTGGTGCAACGCACGTTGATTTTAGATCTGAATTTTCTGGGTTACTGGAGCCCACGTCTGTGCACATTGTGAGCTAATTTGTGCATGTAAGACTGCCTCTAAGAGTATAGTTGCCATGCACTGCATGTAGATGGCCATGTTTCTGCTGGAGTTTGTCTGAAACGGTGTGTTTCATTTTGAGGTATATAAATACCATTTTCCCGACCATTGTTCGTCATTTTTCACACCAAACACTTCCAAACTCTCTGAAATCCGTCTCTATTCACTTCTCTTGGTCTTTCATTGGTTCCTTTCCATTTCTTGAGACAAGATTACTTATCTATCACATCTCTTTCTTCCATTTCATCAATTAATCCTTTGGATTCCCATTTTGGGTAAGGTGACGTGTTGAGCTAGGGTTTTGGATTTTTGGATGTTTCTGTTAAAATGGATGTTGTAGATTGTCAGATTATGATTGTTGGAGGTTAGATTAGTATGAATCGAGCTTTGAATCAAGAGATTTGATGTCTTTCACATATGGGTTTGGTTGGTGATGGTTTGAGGTTTGATCTTCATTTTGAACGGATTTTTGTGTTGATTGAAGTTAATTTCTGTTAATTTATGGTAGAACGGATTGAGAATCAATATGGGTTTGTGTTGGAATTGAAGATTGATATTTCATTGAAATG
>CAODLS011458295.1:0-10399 GCA_948243855.1 Flueggea neowawraea | reverse complement strand
TTTTATGCTAAGTTCTGAAAGTGCAAATTCTGGCTCAAACAAGTGGCATTCTTGGGACACATGGTGTCTAGAGAAGGGATTATGGTTGATCCAAATAAGGTAGATGCAGTACTTTATTGGGAGAATCCTAAAATTGCTACGAAGATTCAGAGTTTCCTTGGTTTGGTAGAGTATTATAGGAGGTTTATCCAATATTTCTCTAGGATTGCTACTCCTATGACGCGATTAACTCAAAAGGGAGTTAAATTTGTTTGGTCCGATAGATATGAGGATAGTTTCTAGAAGTTGAATAAGTGTCTGACGAGTGCCCCAGTGTTGGTTCTACTATCGGGTTCTGGAGGTTTTATGGTGTGTTGCGATGCATCGAGAGCTGGCCTAGGTTATGTATTGATGCAACATGGTAAAGTAATTGTCTACGCATCAAGACAACTTAACAGGCACGAGCAGAACTATTTGATGCATGACTTGGCAGTGGTGTTTGCACTTAAGATATGGAACCATTATCTGTACTGAGAGACTTTTGAGGTCTTCACAGATCATAAGAGTTTGAAGCACATTTTTGGGCAATGAGACCTGAATTTGAGGCAGAGACATTGGCTAGAGTTGCTAAAGGATTATGTTTGCACTATATCATACCATCCTAGCAAGGCTAACATAGTTACCGATGATCTGAGTAGGAAGTCAGTGGCATCATCTAATGGAATGTGGAGTTGAGCTACAATTTAGTGATTCAGGGGTGTTGTTTCGTCATATCGAGGCGAGGCCTATATTGTTGGACCATATTAGGGAGGATCAGAAGGAGGATTTTGAGTTTCAGAGTTTGATTGAGAAGGTTAAGTCTTCTCAAATGTTGGGATTTAGTGTTGATGACTCTAGTGTCCTTTGGTTTGGACTGAGGCTGTGGGTACCATCTTCGGGTGGTCTACATGAGGAGATTATGACTGAAGGTCATAGTTTTACATATTTTGTGCACCTAGGATACATTAAGATGTTTCGGGATCTTTGGGAGTCCTATTGATGGCCAGGGATGAAGAAGGAAATATTTGAGTTTGTTAGTCGATGTTTGACATGTTAGTAGGTTAAATTTGACCACCAGCGTCCTTCTGGATTGTTACAGCAACTGGCTCTTTTGGGGTGGAAATGGGACCACATCACAATAGACTTTGTAATTGGATTGCTAAGGACGTCTTCTAGGTATGATTCTATTTGGGTTATCATGGATCGATTGACCAAGTCAATGCATCTCCTTCCTGTCAAGACAACATATAGAGCAACACTCTTAGTGAAGCTATATGTGGATAGGATTGTACGTTTGCATGGTGTGCTAGTTCCCATAGTGTCAGATAAAGGACCTTAGTTTACATCGCATTTTTGGCGTAAACTGCAAGAGGAGTTAGGTACTCGACTGGATTTTAGTACAACTATCCATCCACAGACCAATGTACAGTACGAGTGCACGATTTAAACCTTGAAGGATATGCTAAAAGCATGCGCAATGGACTTTGGAGGTAGTTGGAATTCCCATTTACCTCTGGTAGAGTTTGTATACAAAAATTTGTACCATTCGAGTATCGGAATGGCACCATATGAGGCATTGTATGGTAGGAAGTGTAGATATCCTCTGTGTTGGGCCTAGGCTGGTAAGATAGAGTTGTTGGGGCCAGATCTTATCTTAGAGACTACTAAGAAATTCAGGTTGATTCATTAGAAGATCCAGAATGCTTATAGTCATCAAAAGAGTTACGCTAATCTGAGCATAAACATTTGGAGTTTGAGGTTGGAGACCATGTATTTCTCAAAGTATTGTCGATAAAGGGCGTAATGACATTTTTAAAGAAGGGCAAGTTAAGCCCGATATACATTGGTCCATTTAAGATTATCGACGAAGTTGGAATCGTGGCGTATGAGTTGGCCCTACCACCTCAGTTTGCTTCTGTCCATCTAGTGTTTCACATTTCACTTCCAAGGAAGTATGTCTCCGATCCATCTCATGTTATAGCACCGCAGTCGGTCGAGATTAGACACGATTTGTCTTATGACGAGGTTTCATTGAGGATTGTTGATCGCTAGTTCAAAAGGCTCAGGAACAAAAAGATAGCTTCAGTGAAGGTGATTTGGAGGCACCATTCTGATGAGGAGGCCACTTGGTCAGCCAAGGATGAGATGCAGCACAGATATTCCCATCTGTTCAATTCTGCTGATTCATAGGTCAGTGCATTTTGTTTCAGCATCATCATTTCCATTTTTGCATATTTGTTTCAACATCTCTGCACTTAGTTTCTGCATGTTAGTTTATGTCATTGCATTTAGTATCTTCGTCTCTGCATGTCTATATAGTTTCAGTTTCTGCATTACCATTTTGGTGTATAGGCTCGTAGGTTGGATAGTCGATTCTTAGTTGGGTGATTATTATTTGATCTTGTTTTGGAGATTTAGGTTTGATCTCAGCTTTGATTCGATCTATTTTAAAATTCAAGGACGAATTTTATTTGAGGAGGGGAGTATGTAATATTCCGCTCATTCCAATGTAATGTCGATGATGATTTGGTGTTCGATCTTGGTGGTTAGATGCATTTTGAACTGTTAAGAGTTGAAGGACCTTGAGGATGATTTGGAACGAGTTCGAGAGTGAGAGACGTCAAGTATGGAAGCTGGAGGGGTCAAGACGTACGTTGGTATAAGAGCACAACGTATGTTATCTGGAAAATTCCCAAGATGATCAACGAACGTTAAATTGGATCATGGCGTACGTTGTGTTCATGCACAATATACGTTGATGTAGTGCAACATACATTGTATTTGAAACAGAAGCGAATGAATGTGGTTTCGACCAGACAACGTACGTTGACCCTAGTCAAAACGTATATTGCCTTTGTGCAAAACGTCTTAAAGGCACTCAACAACCTGACTTCTTCATTTATTTCACTCTCTCTCACTCAAATCTCTCTCAAATCACTTCAGAATGCTCCCACAATGCTCACCCAACGTTCCTAGTCCATTTTGAGGTAAGAAACATGTCTTTTCTTCCGATTAACATCTATTTTGTGCATTTAATCTATGGATCTAATTTTGGACGAATTTCATTTAGATTTTAATTTTCGGATGATTCTTAATGATTCAATGCATGCTTGGGGTTGCTAGAATAGGTTAGATAGGACTTAAAACAACACGAAACAAGCCTTGAATCAATGGATTTCATAAGGTTTAGTGGAGGTTAGGGTTTGGTTCGAAATGGATGACAGTTTTGGATGATTTTGAGGTTGATGTAATTGTTGATAGATTTGTGCTATAGAGGATGATTTGAGGTAATGCGGGTGGTTTAGAACATCGAGTTTCTAGTGTTTCGAGTTTACGGACGTTTTTGTGTCGTTTTCTATCTCAAGGACCAATTATGATGTTTGCATGCTCGTGGACTAGCTATGATATTTTCCAAATTAGGGGGCAATTTGATATTTTGAGGGTTTAAGGACTAATTTACAATTTCTGAGAGTTTGAGAGCTCTTTTTAAAATTATGACTACTTGGAGGCCCCAATAGTAAGTTTTGAAAATTTTGAGGACCATTTTGTAATTTTACGAGGATCTGGTGATTAAAACGTAATTTTATAAAAATTGAAGGACCCAGCTAATTTTTCATGTAGATTCCGATTTTCATGACATGATCAATAGATCTTAGACCGAAGTAGGATTTCGACGTCGTCCTAGGATCTACATCTATATTTGCATATCATGAATGTGGTACCGTCACAGTACCAATGTTCGATTATGATAATTGTGATGTTTGTATCTGGTTCAGTTTCTTGTGCTTATCAGCAGGATCAACCACTTGCTAGTGGTGCTTGACTGAATCCTTAGCTTCGGATATCATGTCAGTAAAATTGCAGATTCAGACACATAGGTTGTGTCTCCTAAATTATATGCTTTTGTTGTGTTTGCCATTACTCTGAAAATGGAATAATAATGGCTTGGCTAATTAATAATCCATATTATATGATTATTAATATTCAGTTTTCATTTTTGATAAATAATATTTATATGGTTTATAAATATTTTCTACAAATTAATTTAGTTTCAGATTTTGAATATTTTTGTAAGATATATAAATATTCTTTGTAAAATAATTTTTACTCAGCATGTGTGCTAGTTATATATATATGTGGGCACCTATGCTACGTAGGATAAACGTAGCATTTGGTATACCAATGTGTAGTCAAGGCCCGACTACTAGGGTTTATGGTAGCCATGTATCCGGTATCTGGCCAGACACAT
Source organism: Flueggea neowawraea (assembly GCA_948243855.1). Taxonomy (NCBI): domain Eukaryota; kingdom Viridiplantae; phylum Streptophyta; class Magnoliopsida; order Malpighiales; family Phyllanthaceae; genus Flueggea; species Flueggea neowawraea. The sequence goes on along the minus strand of CAODLS011458295.1, from coordinate 6,132 downwards.
GTACTCAGTATTAGTTTGGTGACAGAGTTCACCTTATTATATATTTATCAGTCAGTTTTAGGTCCTATATCCACCTCAGCTATATATATATAATGTATGTTTTTGCCTATTGTTTGCTTTGGATGCGAAAGTTTTCAAAATGAGTTTTTGAACTATATTTCGGTATTAGCGTGTATACGTATATACACTTATATAATTGCATGTTGTATTTTGAAATGGATTTCAAAATAGTTTTTGTGGGGACTGGCACTGCTGTGGAGTGTTGTTTCCTCACTAAGGATTCTTACCCTTTTTCTTCTATTTCTTATCAATGTTTCTCATCTCATTTCACAGGTTCTCATTTTGGCATTCAGCAACCGTTTGGCATCTTTTCACTAGTGAGGCGTTCCATTGACAATGAGTGCCCTTTTGGTTCGGGCTCTTTTTATTTTTTGTTAGAGCTCCACATCGGGAGGCTATTGGGTTACCAGGTCTATTTTGACTTTTGGAATTACACTTATGCTTTATTACATTTTTACACTCATCTAATATTATGATTTCATTTTGTATAAATTATTATATATACATACGTATGATTTTGGTATATATTTTTATTATATTTTACAAATGTTTTGATAACGGCTTTAATGAATAAGTTGGGTGGAATGTCTGATCCCCGAGGCTTGTGTGAGATGGGTCGGGCTCCCACAGACGATCCACCTTGCACGCCGATCATGGTCCGAAAATGGGTCGTGACATTATCGGAGTACGTGGACTGTAATGCTTGCGGATGTACTTAGATCAGTTTTTGTATGTTACAGCTTTGAGACCCTTAGGGTGGACGGACTACTATTTTGAGCCCCTATGACTGTCAGCTGTTAGCCCTTTTGAGTTTGATACAATTTTGGCTCCTAAGGTTGCTAGTTTATTTTGAACATATACAGTTAGTGTAGTTTTAATATAATACGGGTGTATGATCAGTGATTATTGGATTTGTTAGTTCTGTATGAGATGGTAAGTTAGAAATATATAGAATTATGTATTATCTATATAAAATAAAATTTTATTTATGTATGTTTTATCTGTCTTCTACTATATTAATCATCTTGTCTGACTGTATGTTGTTTGCTATCTATGCAAAAAAATTTCAAAACAAATTTTTAACCTATTATCTATATGTATACAAGTGTATATCAATAGTATCTGATTATATACGTGCATGTGGTATTTTTAGAAAATGTGTTCAAAACAGTTTATGCGAGTCTTAGAGGCGATTTGGAGTGTCATCCCTCACTGAGTTTTCTCATCCCATTCCCTTTAACATTTTTCAGGTGATTTTGTTTATAGCAACTTTTCAGCATCCTGCACTCTGTGAGGTATTCAGAGATAGCATTGAATCCCCTTTTGTTCGGACCCAATATGTTTGTTTTAGTTAGTGCTCCACACCAAAATATTTGTGGGTGTATGGTTCTGTATATTTATTTGGCATTTGAACATGATTTCTTATTTAGAAATATTTATTTTATTTATTTATTAACATAAAAATTAATTTTTTAAAGAAATTTGGATTTCTACATTATTATCAGTAATAAATGGTTTTAGAATTGTTTGCAATAAATTAGTTATAAGTTATGTTCTCCGAGGCTTGTGCAAGATGTGTCAGGCTTCCTTAGACGGTTCGCCTTGTATGCCAGTCAAGGTCCGAAAACGGGTGTATATATATATATATATATATATATATATATATATATGCATAATACATAATAGAATTCAAAAATAGTTTGGAAAAACATTCATAATCAAAGCAAACACATGCGCACAAGCATCATAACAATTGTATTAGAAACAAAAACAGAATATAAGTAATATGGGACCAGAAACAGAGATGTGCATATAGCACCAGAAATAGACGTGACGTAACCTGCGCCAACATCCAAACATAGTACATATATCTAGCTGGATATACGGCTACTGAATTACCCCAGTAACTAGGCCTTGACAGAGCATTGGTATACCAAAGGCTACGTACCTATAGCTAGGCATCCCATATCAGAAACAAAAACCATACTATTATAGTACAAAAGCAGAGTCATGCAAATAAAAAACAGAAACAGAGAGAGAATATCATATATATATTGAATTCAAAACCAGAGTACTTATTATTAAATCACATAATCAGCTTAATGAATTAGTCAATCCTTGGATTAGTCCAATTTTAGAAATATATGTAACATAACAAAAACAATTGGGGTTTCAAGACATAGCTTATGTTTGAAGCTGTCATCCACTGACTTGGATGTCCAAACAATATCAGTCAGGCACCACTATTTTGCGACTGATCTCACTAACATGAATAGGAAGTTGGAACAATATTATCAAAAACAAAGTATATCAGAAACAGATCAAATGAAATATTGGCACTGTGGCTGTACTGAAATACGTGCACATGCATATGAAGACTCAGACGCTCGAACAATGCCCAAAAACTCATTTTGGACCAAAGTCTAACATTATAATCCAAAATTACACCTCAATGTAAAGTTACACTTTGGTTCCTCAAACTTTTGAAAAATTGCCAACTAGTCCCCAAAATATTCTAGACTTATAAAATAATCCTTCACAACCCAAAATCACTCTTAAGTCCCCATATATCAAAATATTCAAATAAATTCTTAAATATAAATACCCAATTCCATTTTGGTGCCTAAATGCAAAATATCATGTTTGGTCCTCAAATGACAAATTATCCAACTAGTCCCTACTATCAATTTTACCGATAGAAATGGTTCCAAAGTAAACATGAGTCTATAACCATTTTCACAAAAAGAACACCAAAATCATCCAAAAATCCCAATAAATTTGAATTACGACAAAACCCATTTCCAAATCACATTAATTCACAACACCCAACATAAATCCATGTATTTCCAACTCAAATATACCAAGATATTACAAAAATCAACCTAAACTCCATCACATTATCGTTCAAAACTGAAACCCTAAACCATCTCCAACAAAAAATGCATCAACCAACAAAAACTAGTTCGTTCTTCATAAAAAAATGAAAGAAATGGAAAGATATGACATTCTTACCTCAAATCCTTGAAATAACTTGATTGGAAGGCAAATAAACGAATGAGAGGGGAGATTTGGGTGTGTTAGGGTGTGTTAGGGTCGGTTTACGGAAGAAAATGACAAAGGGGCTCGGTTGGGGTAGTTTTTAAAGGAAGGAAAAGCAAAACGATGTGTTTTGGGTCAGATTGCCACTGGTTTGGCAAGACACAGGCTAAGACACGGTCATGTCTCTGCCCGTATAATTCCCAGAATCCTTAAAAACCTAACACATGGACGGCTTCACGTCGCTATGTCTTTGGACACGGCCATGTCCTTTCTTTCTGCCCCAAAAACATCAATTTCGAATGTGTTCTCACTCTCACACAATCTGACATGGATGAAGAACCTTAATTCACTCCACATTATCATCCAACATCCAAATTAACTCTTCAATTATTCATACTCAAAATTTGAAAGCACCAACGAATAAAATTCCAATCGAATTAAATGGGGCATTACATGCACAATATGTGATAAGTTATATGAACTACTTATGTGATATTTACAACAAACAAAGATCAAAACATTACAATCTTTTATTGTTTATTTTTTATTAATAGATCAATTTAATTCTTATATGGTTCAGATTAATTTTTAAAATTAAAAATTTTATGGAGGCAGTGAAGCTAATGATAATGAAGTTTTTTAATCAAACATTTTAGTTTGTTTATCGATTCCAGCTTTATCATTGGTCTGTATGATTTTTTATTTTTGATCAGTGGGCTACTTGATTTATAAACCATATTTGATTCAAACTAAATTAAAAATTTATCCCCACCTAAATAAATTATGTTTTAAACTCAGTTTATACAATAACAAAATTTACAAAAAGTTAATGTTAACACAAAATGAGGAATAATATTTCTCATATCATCAAAACAGACTCCATATATACATATATATATATGGTTTTCTTTCAATTATAAACATTTTTATAAATGTTTTAAATAAATATTTGGATAAGTCGGGTAGAATGTCTGTACACAGAGGCTTGTGCGGGATGGATCGGGCTTCCACAGAAGGTACGTCTCATACACCGGTCATGGGCCCTACTATGGGTCGTGACAAAGGTGGTATTAGAGACTAGGTTTCGTAAATACCAGGTAATTGTGCACTATGATACCAAATGTGGTATCAGAGACTAGGTTTCGTAAATCTCAGCTAATTGTGCACTCTGATACCAAATGTGGTATCAGAGCCTAGGTTTCGTATATTTCGTGTATTTCGTATAGTGGGGTCGGTGTTGAGCATAGGTATCTTTGATCGAGTTAGTCCAATTGCTTCTTTGCACCTTCTGGTACTGTAGCAACCATATGGGATGCTGACATTTGCATATATGTTTTGTCTGTCTATATCTGTAGATATGGCACATGGTCATGGTCGAGGTCGAGATAGACCTAGGCGAAAGCCTATCGAGCCGCTGCTCAGTCTGCTATGGATCCGTATGATTCACATAGTGTGTCAGAGGCTGCAGTGCCAGTACTTCAGCAGCAGCTTTAGCTCCAGCAACTTCTTACCGCTCAAATGGAGAGGTTTGAGCGTATGACCCGAGTTCTTGAACGCTTGGAGAGAGCTCAACCGGGTCAGGTAGCGGTGGATCAGCAAGTTGTAGATCAGCCAGTTCAGCCAATATGAGCAGCTTTAGTTTCGCCAGTTGTGCCATCTGATCAGCCACTTCAGCGAGAGGAGGGCATGGTTGTTGCTCCAGTGGTTTCACCTGTTGCACCACAGACTAATGAAGATGATATCTTGGATATATTCATGAAGCTTCAGCCTCCTAAATTTTCTAGGGTGATGGGGGAGGACCCCTATGATTTCTTTCTGGAGGTGGAGCATCATTTTGAGGCTCGGGACATTGCTGATGATGCCAGTAGGGTTAGACTTGGTGCATTTATTCTGAGTGGCCGAGCAGCCAAATGATGCAGGACCCTTGAGGCTCGATGAGGATTTAGTTGGGCAAGATATAATAAGGAGCCCATTGCTTCTGTCGTTCCTCAGAGTATTCAGGACAAGAAGGCGAATGAGTTCAGTGACTTCCGTTAGGGGTCGAGCATGTCGATGACAGAATATGAGGACAAATTCAAGGATTTGAACAGGTATGCGCCTCTCCAGAGCTAGGGAGAGGAGGCGTTGGCGAGAAAATTTTTGGATAGGTTACGACCCACGATTAGTAGAGTGGTAGCAACCTTGGGGTTGGCCACTATGAGGCAGATAGCAGAGGCTGCCAGAGGAATGGAGTACATGGATGAGAGACATCCGAGAGAGCCCAATAGGGCTAAGACAAAGGGTGCATCAGGAGGCCAGCAGGGCCGAGACCAGATAGCCCAGTAGGAGCAGGGACGCAGCTATTTATCTAGAGGGCAAAGGTTTAGCCAGAGCATCTAGAGTCACAGTATGGTACAACCGGCATGGTAGAGTAGAGGACAGGGCTCACGGAGTTTGATTACGCCCTGTGTGATATGTAAGAAGAGGCATCTGGGACTATGTCACAGAGCGACTAGCAATTGCTTCCATTGTAAACAGTCAGGTCATAAAATAGCATAGTGTCCAATGAAATGGGGTACTGAGGTCCGAGTAGGACAGTTTACAGTAGGAGGCTCAGGTACAGTAAGTACCAGTGTAGGCAGGAGAGTTGGCAAAGGTTCTGGAAGCCATAGTTAGGGTGGCCAGGGTAGTTGCAGAGGCCAGGATGCTATAGAAAGGAAAGCTCGGGTATATCATCTCACTCGTCAAGAGATTCAGACCTCTAATGCCGCGGTTACTGGTATGCTTTCTATATGTGGTACTTCTGCTTATGTCTTATTTAATACTATAGCATGTCATTCATTTATCACCCCACCTTTTGTTGAGCATACTGGGTTAGTATTGCATCAGTTGGATAGGCTATTAGAGGTTTCATCACCTCTGGGTAGCAAGATGTTGACTGAATCCGGGGTGCAAGGTTGTGTGGTCGCCATAGATGGGCATGAGTTGAAAGCCGATCTTATCTTGCTAGACGTGGGAGAGTTTAATGTTATCCTAGGCATGGATTGGCTTTCT
>CAODLS011458178.1:0-13236 GCA_948243855.1 Flueggea neowawraea | reverse complement strand
CACTTAATGTTATATATGATTTGTTTTTAATAAACAAAGTTTATATTTTTATTTGTTATTCATATTTCTTTAAATGTGATATTTGGGTAGAATTTCTGTACTTTGAGGCTTGTGCGAGATGGGCCGGGCTCCCATAGACGGTTCGCCTCGTACGTCGGTCGCGGTCCCGGGAATGGGTCGTGACATATCAATTCATTGCAAAAATAATTTTTAAATACACACATTTGTATCTTTTTTAAAAAATTATATCTAAAAGCATCCGCATAACAAATATAACAAATATAATATACAAACAATTAACGAATAATTAAATAGATAGATCGAGATCCTACCTTGATATGCACAACAGAAAAACATGTGCAGATGCATATAAAATAGCCTATTGTTAGTACAACGAGCCACAAACAGATTAGCATCGAGAACAAGGCATGTATCTACAACCTAAGAGTCACGGAAAGATCTATGTGCAAGATGTGTGTTACGGAAGAACGGAGTCTTCCACCATTAGCTACAAAGGTCGACGATTTAAAGAGGGGAGGAGAGTGTGTGTTGTGCATGTTATGCGACATTAGTCAATTAGGGTTTTCTTTGGTGAGTATTTATACTGACTGATTAGGGTTTCTTCCTGACTAATTAGGAAGTCTCTTTCCCAACTAATTAGGACTCCTTCCCAATTAAGATTCCAACAAATTAGGAAGTCAAACCAAAACCCTAACCAACCCGGTTATATCAAATCAATTGATAACCACACTAATTAATACACATTAATTCAGGTTTGGGTTTGTACTCCACCTATAACCCGACACCAAAAGTATTTATACACATTAAGTCAAACCAAAACGGGTCGGGTCTTCTAACAATATCGCCTATAATTTCGTGTTAGAAAGAATATCAAACTAAAAATATATGCAGTTTTGGCAATAAATATTAAAAAAACCTAACAGAAAACAAAAAATTTCCAAATAAAAACAATTGAAAAATATTAAAAAAACTGAGGCAAAAGACCATATAAAAACAAAAGAAATGAATACATATACAATTTTGATAATAAATCTAGAAACATAAATAGAAAATTAAATGAATATCAATTAAATACTAATTGAAAAACTATAAGAAAAAACTTGGATGGAAAACCATCTAAAAACTGAATAATATCAAATGAATACATATGTAGCTTTAATAATAAGTACAAAAAGAATAAAAACAAAAAAGTACCATGAATATCAAATAACAATCAATGGATGGAAAAGGAAAAACAAAAATCTACCAAATAAAAACCCACAACACCATACCAAAAAGTACTCACAAAAATAAATACCAAATAAAATCCAAATGAAAACCAAAAAAATACCCAATGAGAACAAACATAATATAAAATGAAAGCAGAAATAATATCAATTAAAAATAAAAATAAATCAAATGAAGACCAAATAACAATTCATAGATAGAAAATCAAATAAAAAAAGAATACCAAATAAGAATATACGGATAGAAAATAAATTGACAACTAAATAAATACTAAATAATAATTCGGGAATAGAAAACCATGTGAAAACGAAAAAAAAAAAGTAATGAAAGAAATACCCAATATAAACAAAAAACAAAAAAATTACCAAATAACAATCCACAACACCATATCAAAAAAATGCGTATAGAAATAAATACCAAATAAAAAGTAAAAACAAACCCAGTGAGATTAAAGATAATATTAAATAAAAGCAAGAATAATATCAAATAAAAAAAATGAATGTCAAATAAAAATTAATATATAGAAAATCAGATTAAAAAAAAGGAATACAAAATTACAATATATTAATAGAACAATACCGAAAATCCATGTATGGAAAACCAAACAAATACTAAATAACAATCCACTGGTAGGATACTGAAAAATACCGAATGAATACCAAATTACAATCCATGATAGAACACCCAAGAAAATACGAAATGAATATCAAATAATAACTAACGGATAGAATACTGAATGAAAAAAAATACCAAATAACAATCCGTAGATAGAAAACCAAAAAAATGCTAAATGGATAACAAATAACAATTCGTGGATAGAATACCAAATGAAAATTAAAAGGATGCAAAATGAAAACCAAATAATAATTTGTAGATAGAAAACTTATTTAAAACTAAATAAATAGTAAATGATAATCCAGAGATATAAGACAAAATGAAAACAAAAAAAAAACAAATGAAAATAAAAGAATACTAAAATAAATTTAAAATAAAAATTTATAAAATGATAAACCTGAATAATTAAGTTCTTCTAAACTTGCAAAAAAAAACTAGTTTTTAATCCCAATAAAATATAAAACAACAACAAAACAAAGACAAGATGAAAACCAACCAAAATAATAAATAAAAATAAAAGTAAAGAAAAAATAAGAAATATTATTACTTCTTTTGTAGTTGTTAATTGATGGGAAGGAAAAGACAAAAGAAGAGTCACAATCTTGAAATTAAGGGATAAAAGGAAGAGAGGTCTTCAAGGTGGTCACATGAAATGTGTTCGTGGGGTTAAAAAAAAGAACAAAATAAGAAAGGTGGAATTTATGACGGTTTTTGAGTTTTGATGTATTATTCATTCCAGTTTTTAGTAGTTCTAAAATAACTATTGTAATCCCTAACTCTTAATTTCGTTAGTTTTATATAACATGAAAGGCAGAAAGATAAATTTACCATCGGATTTAATATATATTTTCTCACTATCGAACCGAACTGAACTGAACCGAACCAAGCCAAACTTAACTCACCTTAACACTTTAAACTCAATCTTTCTCTCTAAAAAACCAACAAACCCAACCCACCTTACTTTCAAAGAACAAATAAACCCACCATCCAACTGAAACCACCCATTCCTTATTCTTTCTTTCCTCTCTCATGAACCCAAAACCCAAACCAAAAACTTAACCAAACCCTAAACACCTAACCGAAACCCACCAATTCCTTCTTCATGTCCTCTCTTCCTCTCTTTTTCTTTCACTCTCATATGTGTCTCTGCCCCCCTCTCTTCCTTTCTCTTTCTCTACCACGACTAGGTCACCATGAATCACGAACTAGATCACGTCTTGCCGTCGTAGATTCGTTTTCCTCCAGCAGTTTGTCCTTCTCCTCCACGCTCTCCTCCGATCTGGGTTTTAAATAGTGTTGACAATTTTGGACACGAACTGTCTAAACAACATGATTCAACACAAAGTTAAACAGGTTTGGGTTTGTCATAAAAGGGTTCGTTACAAAAAAAAAAAAAAGCTTAAATGGGTTCAACTAGTTTAACCAGTTTACGTTTAACCGGGTTAGACGGATTAACCCATTTACTACACTACCCATTTACGAAATATTTAATTGATTATTATTATTATTATTATTATTATATAGGTGCTAGGAAAGAAGATATGAAGATTGTTAAAATGATAGTTATATTTATGGAGAATGAAATTTATTAAAAAAGATTGTTTCATATTTTATGTTGAGAATTATAACTTTTTAATATACTTTGTAATTTTAGTTGTTTTATATTTGATTTACCTTTATTTAGAATATTAATGTGTTAGTGGATATTATAAATAAATATTTATTATTTTAGTTGACATTATTTAATGTTAAGTGTTCATTTGTTTGTGTATTATAAATAGGTTAAACGTGTTAAATGAGTTTTATCATGTTAAACGGGTTAACTTGTGACACGTGAGCTGTTAACAATAGACGGGTTGTATCGTGTTAACTCGTTAAATATCAGTGTCATGTTCGGGTTGATGTTAAACGGGGTCGGGTCGTAAACGGTTCAACTTGTTTAACTCGTTTAAAAATCGGTGATAAACGGGTTGACTCATTTAGGCATGACACGACCTGAATTACCACCCCTAGTTTTAAATCCCTAACTCCTTCTCCGTTGACAACATTCGTCGCCATCATCTCACCGCCTCACCTTCATCTTCTCTGTTCTTTCTCCATTTCTATCTCTTTCAAACTCATGTCTATGTTCTCTCTCTCTATTTTTATCCTGCATTTTTTTTGCAGAAGCAAAATAAAATAAAATCTGAGATAGTGGAGTAGGTTATTGATATGGGTTTTTCAATTTTAAGAATACAAGAGGCCTCTGTTAAATTAACTCTTTTTTCGACCTTTTTGTTTTTGAATTAATGAACTCTGTTTTTCTTGAAAAGTGCTGATGGAATTTGAATTTGTGAATTAATTCCCCCAGAGTATGGTTCCTACAAAATTTAGAGTGAATTCGATAATCCATTTTTTAATGTGGATTTGTTTTCATTTTCAGTAATGAGAGAGAGAGTTTGATCTTTTAGTGCATTAGTTTATTTGTGTGTTTGCGTTTCTAGGTTTTTGGAATGTGGTTAGGGATAATAAATTTTTGAAATTGATTTAATATGGGTTGTTTTGTCTACATTTTTTAGTAGAGAAATGGTGGTGCATGGATTGAGAGAGAGACAACCATTAAGAGAGGGAAAGAAAGACGTAGAGAGAGATGAGAGAGAGGCAAAGAGGGTGAGAGAAAGAGGTGGTGACGAAAGAGAGATTATGGTAGATGTTGGTAGGTTGGGTTCAATGGGGAGAGAGAGAGTTGATGAGAGAAAAAAAAAATAGAGAGTAATATAAGGGTATTTTTGTCATTAAATACTTAAAATTAGTAAGTCTCATGTGTCACATTAGAAAATTTGACGTGTGTCTCTTATATTTGACTAACGGTGACAGACGGAGGGACCAGAGTGACTATTTTAGAATTAGTACGAACCGAGATGGATAATATACCAAAAATCAGAGACCGCCATAGATTTTGCGCAATAAAAAAGAATGAAATTTACTACCTATCTACATGTGTCACACACTACACATGCCATTTGCTCATCTCGACAAAAAAAATTCTATGGTTGGTAGAATCTTCAAAAGTCCGGAAACATATTTAGTTCATCATGATGTGTAAAGTGTCTGAGAGAGCATATTAAATATAAATAGGTTAATAATACCGGTGATCACATAAATTTTAACGTTATTTAATTTTGGTCATAAAAGACAAAAATATTATACAATAATCATTACTAGGTTTTTTACCTTTAAAAATGTCACTTTACCCAAAAAATTTGATAAACTGAATATAAATTGTCATGTAAACATGCCACTTATGATCTCTTTACAATCTCCCAACTCTTTTTTCATGGTACTTCCATGTTCTTATCCGCCTTTTGATCAGGCGACATTGTTTTCCGTACAATTGAAGCTGACATGATCCCATGTGTTTGATTTGAATCTGAGTGCAGGATGTAAAGTGCCAGGGGTGCTTCAACATGTATGTTACTCGTCCTCTTCCTCTCTTTTTGGCCATCATTTCGTATTTGCCTAATCCAATTGGTTTTTAATGGAAGTATTTGCTTTATTAATGCACAGAACAACTGTGTTCAGTCACTCTCAGACGGTGGTGGTGTGCGGAAACTGTCAGACTGTATTGTGCCAGCCCACCGGTGGCCGTGCCTGGCTTACAGAGGGCTGCTCTTTCAGGAGAAAGACTGATTAAACGTGCTGGTGGGAAACTGGTAGCAACGGCCGTCATGTTGACGTTTATTTCTGCAAAGGAATAGGCTCTCTTTGCTTTCTTTTTCTATTAGGCTTTTACATTTGCGCGCATTTCTGTTAGGACAAGTCTCAGTGTTATAGATATTTATCTGATTTTGGATATCTATATGGTTTTTGTGTGATTATATCTTTTCCCTGTTGCTTATATATTATTGCATTTAATCGTTGCAGCTTTACTATCATATCTGAGGACCTTTTTCATTGGCTTAGTCAGTGTGTCAAGAGTTGGCCCTTGATCTATCATTAGCTGGGAATCAAAGATAATTGAAGCCTTGATTTTTAGCAATAGATTATGTTATATGGCGAAAAAGCCAACATTCTTGTAAATGGTTGGTTCCAATGTTATATTGGGATAGGAGTCTTATAGTAGATGCGTTGGGTTTATGTTGGCCCCTGATCACATTCACACAACCAGCGTTTACTATGCATTATGCGTGTCAATGTGTTGCATCTTGCATTGCATCCTCTTATTAGCTTGTGGTTGGGCAATAATCCTCGATATCCTTCTAGCAGCTAGTGCAGCAGATTTCGTGATTCAGTGAAATTTCTGATGATCTTTTTAGAGAAAAAAGGTGCATTCCGCTCATTTGATATGAGTTCCGTGATGCCTCCAACCAAGTCGTGAGAAAGAATCTAGAACAGTGTATACTATTTTTTTCCAACTAAACCAAAGCAGCGTTTAGCTGTGGAGGAGTTGATTTAGAGTACTTGGGCGTCATTTCATGCTGGCCTTGGACGGCCTTCCACTGGTTAATGTGGACCTTGTCTTTTGAAGAAGGTTGGTGTTTTTGTGTGAGGAGTGTAAAGAGAATTGTAAGACAATGAAAGTATATCTTTTATTCATTCATAAGCTTGTTTAAATTTAAATATATGATTCATAAGCTTGTTTAAACATATGATTTTGTAGCATAGAAATGGAAATGTCACGAGCCATTAAAACTAAAAATTAGTTAAACATGGTCATTATGATTCTAAAAATTAGTTTTAGAATTAATTGCAGCGGAGTTTTAAAATATTTAAACTTGTTTATATATTTCATTCCTCCTAATTTGATAGACAATACCTACTTTTTAAGGGAATTAAGAAATGATAGTTTTAGTAATTAAAATTATTTAATTCTAAACGATTTTTCATTTATGTCTTTTGACTAATTGTGTTGATAATTAATAAATTAGTTAAAAAAAGATTAAACAAAGATAAACTTATAATTTGTTAATAATAAATGTAAGAAAAAAAATGTACTTATGTTTTGGAATATTCAAAATAGAAAATTTGTCTATCAAATTGAGACGAAAGGAGTATATCTAATTGTGAAGATTGTTAAAGGTTTACTTTTATCTATACTGAAAGGGAGAACACCAAATTTCTCACAAATTGGGTCATTTAATTGGACTCCGATAGGTAGGTCATAGGTGCCGATAGTCCTGTAGTTGGGAACTTGTATATATGTTGGAGGTGCCTATAAATGTATTTGTCTGCAATGCTGGCCTAAGTGAATCAGCACTAAAACCAAAAAGGGTTGTTTGTTCTCTTCTCCTCATGTTAAGTGTTGGGCAAGTTGAGAGTAATCCTTTAATGGGTCAGAGCGTTGACCCAAGGTAAACGTTTTGTATTGTAGTTTGAAGTTGACAAAGTCTAATGTTGTGTTGGCGTACCTGATGAGGAAGCATGCGGCACGCATGTTTGGAAGCAAACTCCTATATCACTTACGAGTGTTCTCAATGATTGAAATATTTGGGCGCTTGAGGAGACGAATAAATTAAAAATTCCACTTTCATGTTTGGAAGGTGTCGTTACCTGTACTGCTGAAATTCATCTTGTTCTTTTGAATCGTTAAATAACAAAACTGTATCTATCGCCCCCAAGGATTACACGTTGATATTTAGAGTGAAAAGAAAACGCAAACCCATTAGGGGAGTGATACTCTCATATATATATATATATATATGGTTGAAATGAGAAAGTATGTTGCTAGTGTTCTTTCATGGGAAGGAGCAAGTTTTGGCGCAATTTCTATGAAGTAGCACAGAAGGTTTTCATGTTGTGCAAGTTGTAAGGGACACCGAATCCTTCAGTTTTTTGGGTTGCCATTATTGACCGCCTTCTTCTCTTCAACCTCTTTTAAAATTGTAGTTTAACCCTTCCTATCCTTGAAAAATTAGGAGGGTCGTCGTCGGTGTCAACCCCTCCCCTTTCCTTTTATCATCCATTGCAAAGCTTTATAACCGATCCAAAGTGGCTCTTTTCACCATTAATTACAGGAAATCAAAGGAATCAAAAGTTCTAATGAGTGTATTTTCTATACTCCAATTAAGTTCGCTCTGGTTCTGTGCTTCTGTTTCAATTCCTTCCTTGCCTTAAGCAGCAATAAAGTGTTGGAATTAGGAGAAAAAGAAAAAAGGAAAGAAGCATGTCCTCCATATTGGCACGAACAGGGAGACTAAGACAACGTTACAAAGATCAACTTAGGCTGGTAGCAGGGTACGCATGTGTTCGCATTCCTGGATTCCTATAACCATTTTTATAATTCCTTCTTTTTTTTTCCTCTTTACCGTGCATCTGGCTCCCATTACTGTCTGTTTCTTCATTTCGTTCAATTCGTTTGCTGTTGCTCACTTCTTGACAATGAGTGACAGAGAATCTCTCAAAGTTGTTTTCTTTTCCTCGTCCATCTTTTCTAGCAGTGGTTCTTCATGGCAATGAAGTTGAGTCTTTCTGCCATGTTTTACTAATTTTTGCGTTAAAAATCAGACTTGTGTGAAGCAGTTAAATTGCACAAACCCCTCGTGGAAATTCCATGTTTTGGGCAATTAGGCCACTTGTTCTCTTCCATATTCCTATGGAGTGGAGTCTTCACTGCAACATATACCATATATATTACAGTGCATGTCCACCTTGGGGCAGCATAATGTACTCCTTCCGTTCATAGGACTAATCTGTTGGTGTGCTTTGAATTCAATAGGTGTATACCCTACAAAATTGACAAGAATGTGGAAGATCAAAGCGGCAACCTGGAGAACAGGGTTCTCCTTCTCATGATTTCAACACCCAACCGTAAGGATCTTGTGTTCCCCAAGGTATCTTTATATTCCAGCGTGGCTTTGTTGTTGCCACAGACTAATAGACCTGAAGCAAGTTCTGAAAGTGAAAATTTGATTTCATTTTCAGGGTGGATGGGAGGATGATGAAACTCTCCATCAGGCTGCATCACGTGAGGCCTTGGAGGAAGCCGGTGTCAAAGGAACACTTGCTGTAGGTTTCTTTCCTTCCTAAAAAATAAATAAACATTTAGTTGCCTACACTATAATCAGGCTTCTTTTGATCAGTATTATATATGAATGTACATCCAATTGATCCTAGCTCTCTCAGTTCCTATGGTTCATTTGCTCAAAACTTGAACTCCTCAAGTTGTTCCAAGTTGCTCTTGGAACTTGGTTACTGTTAAATCTGGACAAAAGTTTCATAATTTGCAGACTGAACGATACTGTTTATTTAATTACAGAACAGTCTGTCCACATTAATTGCCATTGTTCATGCGTATAACAAATTCCGTAGCATAGTTGAGGCTATTGTCAGGCAACTATGATGCTTCCCTTGTCATCATTTTGGAAGATTCTAATCCAAACTATACCTGCATTTTGTTGCTCCCAAATCGTGGTTACCTTATCCAAGTTCCAAGCACAATACTAGCGTGTAACATTATCTGTAAACTCTAATTGGCCCGAACTGCCACGATAACTATTTTCTCGTTACTAATCTAATCAATGGAAACTGGATTTGCACAACTATTACAGGAAAGTCCATTGGGGGTGTGGGAGTTTCGAAGGAAGAGCAGACAGAATAGCTGCAGTTTGGAAGGATGTTGCAGGGGCTACATGTTTGCAATGGAGGTGACTGAGGAGCTTCATCACTGGCCAGAACAGTATTTACAGCAGGAAATGGGTAAGACAGATGCAGCTATTGAAATTCCATGTGAGGAGACAAGATATAAATGCTAGCCTTAATCTATGAAATTACAGGTTAGAGCAAAGGAAGCATTTGAAGTTTGTCGGTATGATTGGATGGGGGATGCTTTGAAAAGATTTCTGGCAACAATATCCAGAGAAGAGCAGGCAAATTGTGGCAAATTCCCAGTTTGTGACGTGGTTGCGGAGCCCAGGCTCAAAATATGTCAGCGGCCTACTTTGGTTAATAAAACTCCCACGGCTACAAGCGTTGATGGGTGCTGCTAATTGGAGTAAACACTTTTCATTGCATCAATCAAACACTACTCAAATGTCCAAATCTTAAAGTTGAATCGATTAACTAGAATCCCTGTACAGTTATATAGTTTCTTCAAAAGCTTCTGTTTCTCCACTTAATTAACGTTTTGTCGTGAACCAACCCAAAAAAATGATAAGCTAAAAATCGTTCCTTCAATGAAATGTTAGGCTCAGAACTTTAAGTGTTTGATTTTCCTTTTCATTGAACAGTCAACCATCTTGTAGGATTTCAAAGCACATTTTGTCATTCTGATATTCTTCTTTAGTTTTTTTTTTTAATTTTTTTAGTAATTTATACTTTTAACATTATTATTTTTAAATAATTAATTCACATATTTTTATTCAATATTATGGGGTTTGAGAATAAATAGCTGCACCATAGTTTGACTAAATTTGCAGTTAGGAACTCTTCAAATTTTATGATTTTTTTTTTATAGTTCAAGTTTTATGATTTAAACAGTTCCCCTTTACTTCATAATATACTATTAATAATAAACTATTCCGCCTCTCTCGAATTAGGCAAGTTTAGTTAGAATGGAAAGAGGAGGTGCCACAAATTTTATTGAATTAGCCTAACTAATTAACTTTTGTGTAGGGAGATTTTAAGTTTAACAATAGTTAAATTATTAAAAATTGAGTTCAGTTCAGTCAATTAAGTATTATAGAAGTTCAGAAGACATATAAATCATTTTTTATTTTTTTTTACAATTTATCGTTTTAAATAATTTAACTAAAAATAATATACTTTTGATTCATCGAAAATATATATAAAATCTAAAGAAGCAATCCACAATTAAGAATAAATTTAGAAACTAATCAAATATAAGAAGAGAAGCCACTATGGACCCTCGCTATGCAGCTCGCCAGTGTCCACATCAATAAGATCATGATTACCTTGTTAAGTTAATTTTTCGGGTGCACTATGTTCTGAAATACATAAAAAAAAAGACTCCACTTCCTCTAATAATATCATTTTATCGAGTAAAGAGAGACTTTAAATTGTTAAAATAAAGAACAAATGCAAAAGTATTGCTCGTCTCACACAAAAACTGATGTGACAAAAAAAATCAAATAAGACAAAGTCAAATATTAATCATAAATTCAACAGTAATGCTCCTTCTACAGAAAAAACCTTTCAATTGTTCGTTCATTAAAATTTTATTCTTTTTCAACTTAACATTTTAATTTCTAGTATGGGAGTTGTGGGGTTGAACTTTCGACTCAGACTAAACATATATTATAAATATATATCAAACAAAAACGAGATTCTTTTATTTTGGTTTTTCAACTCCGAGATTTTAATGAATGCTTGATAGTAAATTAACAATTAACTATATTGATATTTAGCATGTGCATTTAAGTGCTTCCTTACGTTGGATTGAGGCAAGATAAAAAAAACTATATTAATGTTTACAATTCAACTAATAATATACTATTTAATACTCTCATCTATTAATTAAAAAATAACAACTAATATTTATCTGCATCTTTTTATAACTCTGGTGTGACCTAAACTTAAGACTAAAAAAATCTACGAAAATCGTCACATCAGTTTTTGTGAAACCATATTCTATAAGATTCTCATTTGAAGATACTATACATACAATCAATAGGATAATGATGAAAATCCTTAAATCAGGATAAAATCCTTAAATAACATACTTTAAGGGATGAAGTACCATCCCTAGGGTCAAGATAAGTGGAAAAGAGATTATACATTCTCATCCATTCGCTTCCCAGCTCTTTTATAAATAGGGTTTTTTTTTAATGCCTTCAACTCACTAAAAGGATGCATTTAAATGTATTAACCCGTGTCAATGGACTTGAAGTCTGAATTTCGGCGTCAATAGGGAGGTGCTCAACCTGTGGAGTTACCAAGCTACAGCTATAAATAAAGGTTCTTTGATACATTTTCACCACGTATAAAATACAATAAAATTCTACAAAAAATATATTGACTTGAACATTGAATTTGATCGAGTATTCATGATTCTGATAGGCCAAAATACTATTACAGATTTGAGACCACGACAAACATAAAAACTATCTTTGAAGTTTTGAAATTTAAAAATTTTAGGTTATGTTTAGTTTAGAAAACAATTTTCTGTTTTATTTCAATTTTTAAAAAATTAAAAATATTTAAAAAATATGTTTTTTAATAAAAAAAAAATTTAAACAAAATTTTCATTTTTTCATTTATGTTTTTTAGTTTTCCAAAAAATAAAAAAATTCTCAACTAAACAATACCTTAATTTCTCCTTCTCTTTTTCTAAATTATATGGATAAAAACTCTTTGTGTTCTATTTATATAAAAAAATTGTTTAATATTTTTTTTATCGAACCTCAACTCCATAGGAGGAGGCTTTAAGCTCACATTTGGGTGTCGTACGATTTGAACCCAGGATGCAATGCATCCACCGAGTAGGGCCAACCGATTGCTCTAGCAGTCCGCGACAATTTTTTTGTTTAATTGCACCAGCATGGGAAGGTGATTTTAATTTATTTGAATTTCTAAAGATGATGGCCATTATATTGTTAAGTTAGCTTATCGATCTATTACGAAATTTGTTAATCAGGAGCATCTTGTTGACTCTACACAAGGGTGGAAACGCTTGTGGCAATTAAAGGTGCCTCCTAAAGTTAAGATTTTCTTGTGGCGGTTGTGCTGTGACACCCTTCCAACTCAGGTGAAGTTGGTCCATCGAGGTATGTCTATCCCTCTCAATTACATTTTTTGTCAAGATGATGTTGAGCACTATCTTTATGTCTTTTTGATTGCCCTTATGCTCAAAATTGTTGGTGCCATCTACACCAAAATCTGGGGTTGGCCACCATTGAGGATATTCAGAGTTGACTATTGGAGTTTGTGTCTTCTAGTAGCCAAGATTTATGCAATACAGTGGCAATGGTTCTGTGGACTATTTGGAGCCAATGAAATGCCTTGCTTTGGAGGAGCAAATGCCTTCCACCTATACAGGCTGTTGATGCAAGTTTGAGGTTGCTTCATGACTGGATTGAGGCTCAATCCCATGTAGCTAACCCAATCATCCAAGAACAGCTTGTGGCACACTGGAGTAAACCGCCATTGGGTTTTTTGAAGTGCAATGTTGATGCATCCTTGTCACCTTCCAACAACTTTGTTCATTTTGGCATGGTGATTAGGAATGAATGTGGCGTGTTTGTGGCAACTCATAAAATATCTCTCCACTTACATCTTTTAGTTCAAGAGGCCGAGGCGTGGGGATTGAAGGAAGCACTCATTTGGGTGTTAAATTTGCAGCAAAAGAATGTTATCTTTGAATTGGATTCTTAAACGATGGTCAAATCTCTCACATCCTAAACTTCCAATCTTACTGAGTATGGTGTAATCATTCAGGAA
>CAODLS011458116.1:0-16943 GCA_948243855.1 Flueggea neowawraea | reverse complement strand
TATATCTATATATATATATATATATATATATATATATATTTGTCCCTTCAAACCTTAAATTTGAATTTTCATCTATATTGTTCCATTACTAAATCATTTTCTAGTTGATTTGATGGTGGATTATAAATGTGAAATTTTATTTAACTCTTGAAAAAAACTTTGGAAAAGAGAAGACACTTTGGTTTTGTTTGGCGTTGTGGTTTGTAAATATTCTATTAACAAAAGATGATTTGCCAGCTTTATTCAAATATAATCAGTAGCAAAATCTTTTCAGTTTTGTTTGTTTTCTGGTATATTTGCACTGTGATTTCTATTTTGACAATCCAAACTTATAGTAATTTTTGGTCCCTTGAATTAATATACCATTGTCTTTAAAAGTCAGAACGGATGTGGGTTGTTTATAAGAGCATTTCTAGTGGTTATATTCATTTTGAATATGATTGTCATGTTATATTAATATTTTATTATTTTTTTTAATTCTTTCACCCAATAATTATATTCTTTTTTTATACTCAGATATGAGACTCACACTCAGTTCTTCTCATTTAATTTATTTATAATATATAATTCACAATAAATATATATATTAAAAATATTATTTTATACTTTTATGTAAATTAAATTATGATTTTAAAATTACTATATTTTTAATTATTTCGGATAAATTATTTATGCGATTTAAAAAAAATATTTGAGATAAATTAGTGTTGATTGAACAAATACGAAAAATAAAATTCGTAGATGAAAACATAACCACTTTCAAAGTCCGAAAACATTAAAATACATTAAGTAAACGATCCGAAATACATTGTCCACGCTTTTCGCAAAATAATGCATAAATAAAGCAAAATAATAAATAACATTAATTGTCGTCTTCATTACTTTCGAAACGTGTCCAAATATATTCAACCAAACCCGAATGGAGACGATGATGCACTTCCCTATCACGTAGTTCGGAATGCCTTTGTAAGTATTGTTAAAATTTTCGACTAGAGCCGTGATTTATGGAATCTGTGGTTCTCCATCATCTTCCCAACCGGTAATAGTATCTAATTGATAAAATAAGATGAAGAAATGTAATTGATATTATGCGTGTATGTTTGATGAGAAAAAAGAAAAATATAATTGAAGTTGCGTGTAAAAAATATGTTAAAGTGAAATGTTATTTATAGATGAATAGAGGAGAAAAAAAGGAAGGGACCATTGGCCCCTTCAGAATTCAAAAAAAAAAACTTTCAATGAACATTTTGACCGTTGAATGATTTTTTTTTTTTTTAAAGGATAGAAACAACTCCTATCGATAGGGTCCACCTAACAATGGTCTTAATCTCTCATGCAGAAGGCACATGTCTTCTGCGTGAGATGCGGGGCTCAATGTCCCTAACATTAAGCCTCATTGGAGACAACCTAAGCTGATTACTGAGCTTATATTATCCAATTATTTGCAAAATTTGTGAATCGAATTTTGAGTTATTAAAGCTTCCTCGTGAGAGGCTGATCCAGGTGGGGTTGGCCAACGGCGGTCGGGGTATCTATGTACCCCCTTCGCCACCACCGGCACCCGGTAGTCGTCCCCCCACCCACTGCAACTCCACCTTATTTCTTTTTACACTATCTCTCAAGCATTGTTTCTTCTGCTATCGCAAAACCACCATTGCTGCCGTCACCAGCACGGTCCCACACCACCATCTCCCCCCGGTCAATCTACTTTTCTTTTCTTTGTTCTGTTTTCACAAGTAATTCTTTTGGCAATGGATTTTTTTTATTGAATTTTGTTTAATCGTTTAATTTTCCATACCAATCCCTAATCTCTTGATTGATTTTGAGTCCCTCTGAAATCATCAATTATTTTCTTACGTTATTTCATGCTCCAACAATTCTTTTTAAATTTGAATCTGATAATCCAAAAGCTTTTTTTTTTTAAGACAGTTGTGTTGGAGCTTCATGTGTCAAATTAAATTAATGCTTCATGAACAATAATGGTATATATTAACAAGTTTAGCTGCATTTCCTGAATCTTGAATTTCTTTATGCCGTTCCCTAGCCACATTCTCCAACTCATAAATTCAAAGATTGGATGTATATATCACTTTTAAAATACTTGCTGCTTCATTGGTTTATTTAGAGATTTTAGTGCCCTAATTTTTGTGCTCTTGTTTATATAGAAATGAGATTTACTTCCAAAATTGATTGAACTGCAAAGTGATCTTCATGATAACCTATTGGAATTCTACGCTGCTTTGAAAAAGGAAAAGATTATATACATTACGTGATTGATTTTAGATGATATAATGGTCACACAAATGGGTGAAAAATATAAAATGTCATTGAACTCTACTCCCTCTTTCAACTGCAATTTTGATATAAATGTTTAAGCTCCAATTAAAATTCAAGAAAAAAAAAACAAAAATTCACAATTCTGAACAAGTCAACAATCCAACAATTGACAATTATCAACAATTCACAATTCTCAACAATTCTACTAATTCGATCTAAAAACCTAACAATAAACAAACTATAAACCCTAATTAACTGAAATTAAAAGAAAAAAAAATGAGTTACTGAAATTCATACCTTTACTTGAGGGACTGCGACTTCTCAGCTCGCTAAGGCAAACTTGAAGGGAGCAACTGAGCAAAACAATTACAAAACAATTAAACTTGAAGCTTGAAAAGAGAAACTGAGAGAATATTCCATGCTAGCATTCCTGTATTGAAATCGATAGCCAACTCCCATTTAAAAGAAAAAGAAAAAAAGAAATTGATAGCCAACTAAGAGCAGTTATCAATGTTCAATTTGGTAAGTTGTTGTCTATAAAAATAGAATGGAGAAAAATTTTACAAAAAGGCCTAGAAGTTCAGTTGATTCGCATAGTTTTAGAAAACCGTCACAAACTTGGGATGCAACTATTTTGAATAAGAATGTTGAAGTGAAAATTAACCAGGATGAGCTAGAAATTAATGAAGATGATATTATTGTTGATCATGATTACATAAGCCAATTGATAGTTTTAAGGTTAATATTCGAGACCATATATGAAGAGAAGACGTATCCAAAGGTCCTTGTCAATCGTACAGTCATAATTTTCTAAAAAAAAAGTATGAAAAAGATAAAAGAGGTTTTAAGGATGTTTGGTTTAAGAAATTTGATTGGTTGAAGTATAGTATATAAATGATGTCACTTATTGCTTTTAGTGTTTTCTTTTCAAGTGTAATGTTTTGGTGCTCGGGGATAAAGAGTTTACAAAAAATGGGTTTTCAATTGGAAAAAGGCATTGGGTTTTCCAATTATAATTTGTTATTGATATACTTTTTATTGCAATTTTTTTTATTTTAGTTAATCTTAGTCTAACCCCACGTCCAAACATTTTTTAATCCGCCATTGTTCATTGTTAACATTTTCACCTTTAAAAATTATTTATTTATATATCAAACTGAATGCAAATGATTTCTTATCAAACCAAACACAAAATTGCTCATAAACAACTTGGCCTCTTTACATCTTCACCTATCGATTCATTTCGAAAGTAAAATTTGAACTAGTTCATAATATACTCGTTTAGAGCTCTAAATTATTATGAATGTGATTTATTAAATGTTGGTGCTATATATGATTGTACTTTTTTTTAGAAATAATTGGATTTTATTTTGGTGCTACCAAAGCTGCAAGGGAGTTTGTTATGATAAATTAAATAGTAGATAACAAAAAGAGATTGCATATTGACAGATTTTATAATAAAAAAATAAAAAAATCAATACGTATTTTAATAATTACAATATGTTGAATATGTAATATATTATGATAATATATTATTAATCAAACACATTTTTAATTAAAATGATAGATTATACAGTAAAAAAATAAAGAAATTGACACGTATTATTGCTTTTTTTTTCCTTGCTAATCACGTGGTCTAACTAGTAGTAATGCAGAGGGACGGACACAACTAGGTTATATTTTAATATAAATTAATATATTACTACTGAAAATTAATATATTTTATTAATATAAATTAATATATTACTATTAAAATATAACCTAAAATACGTTAATGACATTGTTGGGTCAGCATTCATTTTCTGATCAGCTGTTTTAACCTTTTGCTAAAGTTTAGATCAAATATGTATTTTAGGTACAAGTATCATTGGAGTTGGTACAAATGGACCACATTGTCTCATTAATCATACCCAACAAGTAAGTTTCACTATTATTGCAATGAAATTTATTCAAGTTTTTTTTTTGAAAAATTGTCTATTTTTTTAGCCTTGTAGAATTTAAATAATCAAATAAAATGAAATTTTAAGTTTTTAATATGATTCTGCTGTTGGATTATTCAATATGATTGGTTATTTTTGACAATTAGAGTTAGGGGGAATGAGATTTTAGAATATACGATTATAAATTAATTTTAGATCAATTTTAAAAGACCATATTCAAAGGTAACAGAATCTTAAAGACTAGCAGGGGTACGTCACTACCGGTAGCTTTTGAATCTCCTTTTTTACTTGTAAAAAATAAAAATAAAAAATCTTTATAACTCCCGCTGACAAAAAAGAATCTTTATAACTCCCTTTTTAAGAGAGATGTGGTTTGATAAAACTAAAAATTAAGTTATAAAAAATGAAGTAATTTAAGGTTGAATATTAGAATTTTGAATTTAATACCAACTGAAAATTAATATATTTTAATATAAATTAAATTTGGAATACATGAATAATTGACAAAATAAATTTATTAAAACCAAACTCAATTATATTACGAGTTTGTAAATAATGAATATTGTTACTTAAGAATTAATTATAAAATATTAGATAATTCATTTGCAATTTTAAACATAAAAATATAGGGAGCATCATCCAATCAACTCCTATAATTCGAACCAGCCTGATTTTTCCAATTTGAGCCAAATATTTGAAATTTGATATCGCACAAGCAAAACACCCTTTAAATATATTTAATGATGAAATTGTAACAGAAATGTTAGAATTATCATTGATGAGGAATGTTACGAAATGTTAATGATCTCTTATCAACTCAACATGTATATATAGTCCTCAGAAACAATATGTTGAGGTATGATCTATTCTCTACACATACTAATACTCTGCCAAAATCTCTAGTGACTTAGGCGTTATAGACTCCCCCATGGAGCGTCTCAACCTCATTGTGTTATATGTTTTCAAGTCTCGAAGCAATGTTCATGATTCCCAATTATTTGAGTTGTTCGAGTTTTCTTCATTATTATTGTTTAACTTTTGAGGCAACAACAATCGGTGTCGTCTGTGAGAATCTTGAACGAAATGCCTTGTTCGTAGACGCTTGAGAGAAAGTTCACTGACAATCACCTACTCATTCACTGTGGTGCAAACTCCTTCAACCTAAGTTGGACATCCCGACGAGGATGCGAGGAGAGTTGGAGCTGGAGCGGAAGGATCGGGAAATGCAATCCCCACCATTCGACTCACTGACTACGAAGCGCTAAGGAGGCAAAACAAGGAAAACCAGAAAGCGTTGTGCGAGATGGCAATCTTGCTTCAGTAGTTCCATCCTCAAGTGCAAATTCCACCCATATTGAGAGCTTACTCCCAAAATTCCCAAAGTGGATGAGTACCAGAAAGACGTGACGCTCCACAGCAAAGTCATCGTCAACCTACACAAGTTCCTGTGCAACCAAATCCTCCACCTCGCCAAGAGCACATGTCCCTAAAGATCACGTTGAGGCTAGAAGAGATAACTACTCCAAGGTGGTGGAGAGCAGCTGCAAGAAGGAACCTAGGGTTCCTCCGATAGGTTCCCCCGAAGAAGGCTGAGGTGGAGCCCTAGTCTTTGATGAGTGTTCGGGAAGCAGCAGACATGAGGAAGATGATTGAGGAAGTCCTTGAGCATAAGAAGTTGGTCAATGTGGAGCAAGAGCAACAAAAAACAAAAGCTTTGTTCACCAATGAGGTTATGGGAAAACCACCTCCTCCAAAGATTTTATCGTAATCTTATTGAAGTTTGCCTTCAATTTGTATTCTAACAATCACGACATTTGTTAGACCGTGTTTGAGTGGGGACTACTCTGACACTAAAAGTGGTTAAGAACCTAACTATTGAAGTCCTAGTATCTATTCATTGCCACTTCACGTGATCATGAGGGATTTTGTGAAGTTAATGCACACAACTCGCCACATTATCGAAATCGAGTATATCGATTAGTTCAAGTGGGAGTATTAGGCAATTCTGTAAGTCAAAGTTGTCTAATTTGCGAGCATTGAGAAAACTATTTTTAAAAGGCACTACGAGCTAAAATACTCAGTGCTATTAATCCACTTTTAATGTTTGACGTCAAAACATTGATAGGGTAAGGCTAAGGTCTACTACTTCATCACTTTAGTATATATGACTGTGGAAAGCACATACATATCTATTTGATTTCTCATAAGTAAGAATGATTTAGTTAGTTCTTACTTCTTGCAAGTCAAGATGATAATCAAATAAAGTTCTGTGGATTGACTAAGGTCATGAACGTCGATAAGACTAGTTCAAAGCTTTATGTGATGATAGCGAAGTAAACATAAGTTGTTCATTCCTACACTCCTCGACTAATGTATATAGCGGAGAGGAGAAAATCTCCTTATTATGGTGAGAAATATGATGGCAAAAGCCACAACGTTCAAAAACCATATACCCTCTAAGTATGTTACTTATATATCTCATAGATTGTGGATAAGTAGTATGCATGACCTAAACCACTTGAAACCAAGAGATATATCACCAATGTCCACTATTCCTTTGTAAATAACGATAAAACGGCTTAAGTTTTAAGATACCTAGTTGTGTCAAAATGATACATTTATCGTGAGACAATAAGAATTGGCATAGTAACAAGTTATAAGGTATCACATTCTTCATGAATAGATTTCTTAATACGGATAAAGTGAAAATGATTTCACTTTGTTTGCTATTGAACAACTAAGACCCTCAAGATCACTCAATTTGAGTGGGATAATTCTTGAGGAGGATGAGGGATGAGGAAGACAGTTGAGTTATGTAAATCAATAAATTACAACCTTGAGTTTACAATCTCAAGAAAGGGTAATGTAAATTACAACCTTGAGTATACAATCTCAAGAGGTCGATCCGAGCGATGCATCAAAAAGTCTTGGAATGATTCAAATTTTATTCCATGTACATTAAGCATATGCAGATGTTCATGATCCTGACTTAAATGGAAGTAAGATTCCTATTTTTCAATGGGAGTAGGGAACTTGATCCTAGTGGGAGTTCATATATGGAGTTTGAATCCAGTAGGAGCATTTTTTTTTTGAAAATGCATAAGTCTAGAAGGGATAAAATCTTACGATGACATTTTTTCAATAAATGAATAGATTGTGATAGTTTTAGTAACCCCACAAGTCGAGGACGAACCTACAAGTATGTTAGAGGTTCACTTATCCCAGTAAAATTAATATGGATTAAAGCAATGGTATGTAAATGACATTTGAGAGATTAAACTGTGCTTGAGTACTGGTTAATCTACCCAAAAGGTGAACACCCATTGGAGATAAGTGGATACATGAGCGATAGATCGAGAAAGGCATCGATAATCACGTAAAGGGAATTTATTCAACGAGATTGAAAAGTCTAACTTGTTGAAAGATTTATCTTTATCGAATAGACTTTGGTATTCGGGCTAGTCTATACCTCGACCTACATCAATGGATGTACAAACTCCTTTTTTCAATAGAGAATTTGGAGAAGAGACTTATATGGTTTAACCTAATGATTTCATTGTTTAAGGTATGACCTTAGACAATATAGGTTAATCCTTATAGTTTCATCGTTTAAGGTATGATCTTAGACAATTTTTGAGACTTGTACATTCATATCTATTGTGATAATACCATATATTTTACGGTGAATCTTTTCATTCTAACATTATGTGAACATCACACTTGTAGCTAGCAAAGGTCTAGTATACTTCAATGACACTAAAGATTGGTTGAGATCCGACTTTGAGATATATGTTAATATGGGTTGATCTTAGGGTCAAACTCCAAGAAATCGTTTGAGTGAATCATTGTACCTCTTCAAGTGAGATGGATCAACAAAGTACTTGAATGCTTCAAGATGCAGAAATGCATAACTCATAAATGCCCCATGACTAGGAGCAAGTCTCTTAGTAAATGCATGTGTTCATAAACCTATGTGAAAGGAAGAACGTGTAAGGAATGTTCTTCATACGAATGTCATGTGCATGACTTTTATAGTCTAATAAAGAGTACATGTGTTGATTACACGACCATGTCTTGTAGTAATATCTAGGTATGTACAATGCCTAGAGTTTGCTATATAGTCAAGTTAGCTAGCAAATATTGATCAAACACATAAGAAGGTTGTTGGAAAACTGTGTTATTGTAAAGACTTACGATAAAATGAGACACAATTGTTATTCCATATGATGATGTGGACTATAAGGGAGTCCATATCTAATTATGTGTTCTGGCTGGGTTGAAAAGCAACCACATGTAATAGTGATGAACATATATAAGTGTGGAAAAATAAGCTGAGACCATAGCTTCATTAGTTGCAGTGCAATAGGAAGGTTGGCTATACAGTGGAAATATCCACTCAGCACTAAACACCTAAAGAACCCACGGCATTCCTTAGTGGCATTTGACTCCATTTGCTTAAGGATCGAGAAGATCTAATATAAGTCTAAGCAAATCGAGATCAAGTATCATTTTGTGAGACACTTGGTTGCACAAGGACAAATGAATTTGAGTACAAGCTTCACAAGGAGAAGTGAACTTGAAAATGTAAGTCCATGCGAGACGTGATTATAAGATCCATTAATAAAAGAATATAAGGAATAAGTTCCTTAAAACCTGCATGGAACATGAAGCGTATAATCCCTTAAAACATGATCTTTAATAAGATCATTATGGGCAATACACGAGCACAAATATTGAGAGTTGACATTTGTTATAGTGTTAAGTGTGAAAGCATGTTGGACAGAGAAGTAACCCCACTCACACGGGTGTTTACCTTAGTTTTCCTAATCCGTTGAGGGAAGACTAAGATGAGGCTGATTTTGAACGTAGAGAGAGATCGAGAGCATGTTCATAATCAAAATACCGTCTTGCATTTTATAGTGGTGAGTCCATTGTAAATAGGCAAGAAAATTCATATGAAAAGAGACATACGCCATAGGATAAATTCCTTTATTGATCATGAAATGATCAGATGCTAAAATAGAGTGATTTTTAGCATATTCTATCTTAAAGCTAGAAGTAATCCTGTCAAGGTATAGATTAAGATTAGTTGTCGAGATGCATCGTAACTGAAGCTTCTGTGTGGTGTTGACATTATTGTATAAACATGCGCTCCTCTAAGGTAGGGAAAGAACATCACAACACATGATCATACCATGTGTGATATACACACAACCATGGGGATGGAAAAAAATTAATAAACAATCTCATTTTTCCTAGTGTGAGACCATGTCATGAACATATAGTTCTCGGTATTATCTACCTTTAGAACTCTTAACATATTCAAAACACTTAGTCGAGTTTGGCTACTTTACCTTGTCGTTAATGGTCATGATTGATTCGATCAAGCATGTCAAACTGGGCATGTCAAACTCGCAAAGGCTCTCAATCGGGAGAGAGAAAGGTCGAGACCTCCTGACCCTGAGTCCTGCATAGATCACGTGTGGCATCTAGACTGCAAAATAGCCGATCACTCCCGTCGACAATTTGACTGTGGTTTGCTCGCAAGACCAACATCGAAACTGGTCTTGCTCCGCTGCTAACTTCCGCTAGAATCAAAGTTAGTAAGTTAAACATATTTATTATACTGTTTATTAGTTAACTGGTATGTGATTCCTTCATGGACAATGTGCAACCAGTTTAAGCATTGATTTCAGATTTATTTTTCTTTAATCCTTCTCAACTGTTTTTTAATTTGTTTTGCTTAAAGCATTTTTGAAGTCGTAAGTGATGCTGGGTTTATGTTTTCCTGTTTTGATGTTCAACATCAGGATGAATAGCGGGTAGACTCCTTTCAGGCAAGGTATGAAAGAAATGGCAACCCATAAAACTGGCTACCCTTTTTTTATATCAGAAGTGCATACTTGTGTTTGATAATGGTCATACAGGAGATGCATTTTTTTTAGTCGTTTTGCCTTATTCAACTTATGAACTATTGTTTAATATATTGTAGTTCTTTTCATTATTTAAATTTATTATTTTGAAAATTTTCTCAAGGTAAAAGATTGTGGGATAGCAAGATTTAACTTAAAGAAATGTATTAATTTAATTTGAATTGTGTTTGCTGCCATATCGACTGTAGTAAAGTTCCAGATTGATTTTATTAAGCATCCATTTCACATTTTGTCCGAGAAGTTAACAACTGTTTTGATTTGTTGACCAAAAATGGGGTGGACGTGCAGATTGAGAAAATTTGTTTAACAATCGTGGCATCCCTGAAAAGTGTAAATTTATACGAAAAACTACTAGAGTGTCGTTGTTTTGAATGGAGTTAATTCTTTTTTTAGTTTGATCTTATTGGTGGATGTGAGTGTATGTTGATTTTTTTCCTATATATATATATATATTATCTCTATTTAATTCTTATATAATTTATGCGATTTGTAATGCAGTGCATATTTGAGGATTCGGTTGTAAAATGAAATGTTAATCTGTCTTAACAATCTTTTTAATACATAGATTATGTTTATTTATAAGTAATGGAATGAGATAAATGTTTACAATATAAAAAATACCTTAATAAACTGATGTACAAATAAATATTATTGTTTGACAATCATTTATTATTTTCAAGAAATAATTATTATGTTTTAATATCTATAATGTGAGAGAATGCTTATCTAATTATTTAATTATGACTTTATATAAATTTAGATGTTTTAAAGTATCTCATTCAATAAGTTAAAATTTTTTCTTGACGTGATTATTTTTCTGTTTATTTTAATGTAACATATTTTTTGTTTATGTTTTAAATAAAATGCAATATATAATCTTTTTTTATTCCTATTTTTTTCACAAATTAGACGTTAACAAAAAAAATCCGTGGCATTGCCCAGGTCTCCAACTCGTATGTCTAGAAATTTGTATACACTCTAACAACATTTATTAATAAAACTATAACATTTCTTAACAAATTATATTCATATATTGATGAGAAATTTGTCTATTTTTTGGAAAAAAAAATTAAATATATTATTTGGATGATGATTTTTTTTATTTTCCATAGTCTAATTATTATATTTTTGATATATCTATTTTATGAGATTAATATCAAATTTAGACCAATAGATTGCATATCAGGTTGCCCGTGGGTTTTCCAAACCCAATGGGTTTGAATTTAGGTGTGATTTTCTTTACCCGATAAGGTTTGGGTTTGAGGGGGGTGCTACTCTGACCCAAACCCGACGTATTGTCATCCATACTTCAGGGCCTGTTTAGTTTAGACAATCATCCAAAACTGAAAAACAAAAACAAAAAACTGGAGGATATGTTCAGAAAATTAGAAAAAAAAATTCAAATATTATTCATTTAAAAAAACAAAAACAAAGTAGAAAATAAAAAACTAAAAAGTATTTTCCAAAATAAACAAACCCTTAATAGTCTCAAAATTATACTCTCTTACTTTTTTTTATAGTTGTAGTTGATGGAATTAAAAAAAATAATAATAATTTTAACTAACTTCTCTTTCTTTACCCTTTACTAAAAAGGTTGTCTCAACTAAAAATTTTCATGGAAGATGGGGAAAATTTCATAGACGGTCACTAAATTTTGTACAAAATGCAACACTGTCACTTTTGTCCTGAACCGACAGCTTAAAATCACATATTTGTATTTGGACTTACCAAATTTGATTTGATTGTGGGTTTGATAATTTTGGTAAATAGAAAATCAATTCTTAATTTTGGGAAAAATTAAATTGATTGAATATAAAGGAGATTACGCGGTTCACCCGCATTAGTATGCAATGTTTCTTCCGTACGTTCAGGGTTTGTTTATTACAGATTCACTTTTCTATAATTGTTGATTCACGATGGGACTTCTCTTATTCACAGTTCCACTTTTTTTAATGGACGACATTTGTTTTCATCATTTTTTCTCCACTTTTTAGTCTAAACGATGTCATTTTGTGGTTGATTTGTTGATTTTATATTGGTTTGTTGTTGAACAAATATGCGATGGACCGATACTAAACAAGTTTTAAACAAATCTTAAATAATTATTAAACAAGTTATAAAATATGTATAACTTATATATCTTAAACAAACATACAATAAACATATACTGAAAAAATTCTAAACAAGTTATAAAATATGTAAAACATATATATATTAAATAAATATACAATAAACAGACATTAAAGAAGCTTGAATCTATTGCTACTAGAAGTAGTGAGTGAAAAAGGTGTATGTGAAGGGATTTGATGTTCTTCTCCAACCAAACAACCTAAATCTTTCTTCAGCCTTCAAAATTTGATGTGTCTTCATTAAATATAAGGAAAAAGAGGAAATTGTGGTTAGATAGAAAGAAAAAAGAAAGAGATAGAAAGTGAAAGAAGAGATATCTAGTTTGATTTTAAAATTTGATCTTCTTCATTAAATAAAAGGAAAGAGAGAAAATTGATGTTAGATAGAAAGAAGGAAGAAAGAGAGAGAAAGTGAAAGAAGAGAGATCGAGATCGAGAGAGATTTGGTTTGATTTTATGTTCTGTTTGGATTGCTATGTTTCTATGTGTGACCGTGAAACTGTAATTTATGATATCCGTAATGCACACTAGAGTTCTCAAAATTTATGTTTAAATTTTTGAAACAAAACCATGCCTAGCCGTACGTATTTGCTATATTTGGGTCACGTGTAACTGTAATTGACCTTTGAATATATGATTCTATTTTAACATATGAAACAATAATGAATAATATGTTTTAATATTTTTTTGATAGGTTATCGAAAGATGAGTAAAGCAACGAGGAGCAAGATAAATGATCGTATTGATGACAACGTTACATAGTGGCAACAAACTTTTTTTAGTAGTGAAAGAGGCATTAGTAGCAAAAAAACTTATGTAAATTAATAATGAATCACTAAACACTCTGTGAAACTTTATCATGCTGTGCAATTTTTTCCCTCTTTTCTTAAATAAATATGTAATGAAGTTAAAGTACTAAACAATTGTTTTTTATACTTTATTTCTACAGTTTCTTCTTTTTATAACAAAAAATTATTATTAAAACACTTTTAAATTACTTTAATAATCTTTATGTACTAAATATGGGTTAATAATTTATATGGTTACAAAAGTTTCAACGTTGCTAAGCTTCTGTAAAAAAAATGAAAAATGCTACCAATTGGTCACACCTGAGTTTTAAGGGTTCAATGAGGTCACTCTGTCCAGAAATTGTGCCAATTATGCGAAAAATTGTCACGTACGTTTGCCACCTGTCTTGTCTCTACACACATGGCATGCGTAAGTGGCCATTAAATGTCCCCATTCTGAACCCGACCTGACTCCTACCCTCTTTTCCCCTCCCATCAACTTGACCTGACTTAAAACCAACAGTAAAGCCAAATCGAAACCCCCATTCCCTCCTTTTTCTTCTCTGAAAAACATAACCCATAAGGATTTCATAAACCCACACCCTAGAAATCCATCGCCTGATATCATCCTTTCACATACCTATCGTCGGGACAAACTCCTCACACTAAACTCATAATCTTTCCCCAAACTCACAACTCAACCTCTTCCTCTTATAACCTAGCTTTCTCTAATCCTTCTTTTATCTTCCTTTCCTTCCTCTATCACAAAGCAGAGAAATCTATAGAGAGAGAAAAATCTATAGCTTTTCTATGCTTTTTTTCTTCTGATTTTTAATTAGTTTTCATTCAAATATTTCTTCTCCTTTCATCGATTTTTCTTCTAATTGGCCTTTAAATATTAGTCATTGAAGATCGCCAAAAAATTACAAACAAAACCCAACTTTCAAGATGCTTTTGGATTAAGCATGAGAGGCCCAGTGGCATCCAATTTAGATAGGGCTTTTGACGGAAAAAAAGAGTCCTAGTGGAGATTGACGCCATTGAAAACAAATTCCGCAATTCTCTCCTTGAACTCCGCCAACCCAAAGGAATAATATCCTAAATCTCTAGATTTCAATGCTAGCTTTCGAACCATCTGAACTAACCTTATCAAAACAAGTAAAAGAACCAAATTCTGAGTAAAAACGCTCACCACTGTCACTTATAACAACTTCTCCACCTTTCCACCGGCAACCTTGCGGTTCCTCTGCGACAACATCGTGGAAGTCGTCACTCTTTTGACTTGCACCAGATCTTTGGAACTTCGCTCCAACACTGCCTCACCATAAATTGAGTAGTGGTGCCACCCTCTTGACTTGCACCAGATCTTTGGAACTCCGCTCCAACACCGCCTCACCATGAATTGAGTGTGGTCATCGCTCTCTTGTTTTGAACCAGATCCTTGGAACTTCGCTCCAGCCCCGCCTCACCACGAATCGAGTGGTGGTCGTTGCTATCTTGACTTGCTCGAAATCCTTGGAACTTTGCTCCAGTACCGCCTTACCACGAACCGAGTGGTGGCTCAAATCCTTGTTGTTAGCAGTATTGGTCGTATTAGTGTCATCACCGTTGGCTTTAGGCTCAGGTGACAACAACTCGATGCATGAAGACTTCTTCTCCGCGACGATGATGGTCTCCTATGAGCAGTCGTCGTAGGGTTCATCGTGATCGACACTTTCGAATTCGACATTAATGGATTTGATTTGAATCGATAAACCTAGATTGAATGGATGAGGGGTTTGCAAATTAATTAAGATAAGTGAAACCTAAATCAACAGAAGATTCATTGGGGGTTGTGACATGTCGGGTTTGGGTCAGTGGTTAGGACATTTAATGGCCACGTATGAATGTTGCATTTGTAGAGACAAGATAGGTGGCCAATGCATGTGACAATTTTTTGCATGCTTGGCACAATTTTTGGGTAAAGTGACCGCATTGAACCCATAAAACTCAGATGTGACCATTTAGTAGCAGTTTTCGTTTTTGTGATCTAAGCTTAGAAACACTGAAATTTTTGTGACCGTAGAAATTATTAGCCTACTAAATATACATACATATTTTGACGTTAATACAATCAACTCGCAAAAATGGCCGATATCATTACCTAGTTTATATAATAATACTAGTTCAACTTACATTGGCATTGTAAGCTTGCCATTTGTCACACTACTACAAAAACATTTGCCATCATATCTGCTTTACATCTGTCCAATTTCTTCCTATGTTATTAACGACATCGTTTCCAAACATAAACATGAAATCTTGGCCAAATCTTTCATAATTAATGACACCGTTTTTCTACCTTATTCTCGCATACATGTCGCTTTCTCCTCCTTCCAATTTGAATTATGTGTGATACTTTGTTCGGGTGTTATAAACTTATCAATTTTGGGATGTTAATCTTCTTTTTTTTAAAAAAAAAAATAGCATCATGTTTATCTAGGTTTTGGATTAAAAAAATTGATCTTAATCCGGCGGTTTGGGTCTGAAATTCAATTCTTTTATCACCGTTCAATTATTCCTAATCTTAACCAATTCTTTTTTGAAAATTAGATCATTTATCCATCTTTATGTATTAAGAGATCATGTCTGTATAAATTAATCTTCCCCTTTTCATAATTGTTACGTTTGCAACAGACGAGGCAGGTTTTCCTCTCAATTTTTGTTCTACAATTTTAGTGATATAAAAAAAGGCCTTTTTTTGGTGCAAAGATGGGTTAAACCTGTTTATTCATCAATTACAAAACGGGGCCAAGTTTTGCCCACTACATCTGCTGATAATAACTCACATAGCTCTATAGGTGGAGAATGCATAACACTGATAGATCCATTAGGTAGTAGAACTCTTTGCTTAACTAACCAATCTGCACAACCATTGGCCTCCTTGTATATTTTCCTTACTGTTACTCACCAATCTGGAAGCTGTAAGAGTCCCCGATAATCTTCCAATAGTCCATTGTGTGAGTTTCTATTATAAACTGCAGTTGTTAGCTGATAAACATTCGTTTACATATGTTTGTACCATTGATTTCTTATCGTTTTTGTTATAATTTGAGCGTTATTGGTGAGTTCTGGTACTTAAATCTTTTATATTTCCCTTTTCAGGTCATTTGATGGTGTCTTGATGGAATTAAGCAAAAAACAAACCAAAACGGATATTAAACGACAAAGTTTGAGGCACCACTGAAAAGACAAGGTCTTGTAAGCCAATACACGGGCGTGGAAGGTCTTGTTGTGTCCGTGTGTGACCAGTCCAAGTCGAAACGAGCATCCGGATGCGAAACACAGGTGCCGAAGCAAAGACACGGCCTGTCACCATAAGACACGACCATGTAAAATTCATTTATGTTTGTGTCCTTCTCGCCAGAACCAAATGCATTTCCACTGAAAAGACACGGTTAGGAAATACAAGACACGACCGTGTCTTAGGAGTTTTGTCCTTGTCTTGCCAGTTTCGGAGCCAAATGCGTCAAAGAGCTGAAACGATGAAGTTTTAAAGCAAGACACGGTTTGGGAACCAAAGACACGGCCGTGTAATGTCCTTATCGGGCCGTGTCTTACAGAACGTACCATTTCAACCCTTTTTAGCTTAGAAAAGAACAAAAGAAGAGGGGAGAGCTAGGTTTTCAAGAGAGAACGCCTTTGGACCAATTTTCCATCAAGATTGAGGGGTTTCTTTAAGATTGAAGGATTCTTAATGGGTTCTATCATTCTCTCCTGTTTTCCTTTCATTCTTGTGGTTATATTTGTTGTAATGATGAACTAATTTAACATGCATCTGGGTATGGAGAACCCTAGGACGAATTTGTGATTGAGTTTATTGTTTTGTTCATATGT
>CAODLS011458112.1:0-10216 GCA_948243855.1 Flueggea neowawraea | reverse complement strand
TTCCATGCAGATCAATGATCATGTAACCTATGGACGAGATGGAGAAAACCATACAAGGAATACCTTTTCTCCACAACTTGTGATTCAACAGCAAGGACAACTTGCCAGTCAAACAGATTAGGGTACTCTTCTGGATCTGTTGGTGATTCTGCGGCTTTCTTATTAACCTCCAATATACAAATTAATTACCGTCAAATTGTAGAAATGTTCAGGTAGATGATAAAACAGAAAAGCATCTGTTTTGTACAGATAGCAAGGAAAAAATTGGAGCTCCATTGATTTGTTTTTTTCTTTGCTCTCTGCTCATCATAAGACCTTCATTATGGATAAATGACACGCATGGGTATTCACAGAACAAAAAACCTTGATGAGGTCATGCTTAAAGTTACCAACTATTTCTGCAACCTTGCTTTGGAGGTAGGATCGTGCCACCAAAGCAGCTTCAGGTATGCGATTGCTGCAAAGAGACCGTGCATAAAGGCATGCAGATAAATATAATAAATATTTTGCTGAAGTCGAAGTATCTTTGTTAACCACTAAACAGAAAAAGGAAAACACCTGTCCCCCAACAGCTGGAGGAACTCTTCCATAAACAGAGAGAGAATGCAATGTTATTCTTGCCTTCCTTCTTTGCAATGGATGCCGTTTTAGATATCCCTTTAGCATCCCCAAGAGAAGAATATAGGAGTAAAAGACCACTCAAATCCAGTCCATTTTATCGACATTCCTCAGCCATTTCCAACAGCATAATCAATTATCAACTTCAGGCAAAGAAGCCAACCCAAATTAATAAAAAACTAAACTCATCTCTTTATTATGTTCATTACCAGTCTCTGAAGGATCAGGTTCATCTGAATATAAATTTCAGACAACAAAACACAAGGAACCTGAGTTTATTTTTTCATAAGAACATGTTTGACAACTAACAGAAATGTAATTCATCATGCTGCTCAAAATCAATAAGTCAACAAGCATTTAATGTGCATAAACAAGAATCAAGATAAAAGAAAATTCAAAATGCAGGGACAGATTGACTGAAACTAAATGAGGCACCTGGTATGGATAAACTATGGACAATTTTGCATGGTATTTCAGCCAAAAAAGGAAAATCTTCTGCACTTTTCAACATACAAGACCTTTATTCTCAAATAAACACAAGGTGACCAAAAGGCAATTTCACAATTTCTGATGCAATCTTCTGCTCAGCGCTCAAACTAAGAATTAAAGAATTTAAGGTTGCCAGATAACTAATATTCATTGCTGACTGCAATCCAACTAAAGTAATTAAAAAAAGACGCAAAGTCATATTTAAAGATGTATGTGGCGAAAATTACAAAAAAAAAAAAAAAGAGGCAATAGAGCCAAAAATGAGAGCAAATCTTACACTTTGTTTCAGAACATAAAATGATGAATCACTAGCAATTGCCATAAATGACAATTGTCAGCTCAGTAAGTGTAAATATTCTGAAACAAGCACAAGAGGATGCAACATTTGTTACCAAGTGGAAACAACTGAAACATGAATGATGAAACCATTCCATACATAATTTGACAATAGTATCCATTCACCGGATCAGCTTGTCATAGAAACAGATGAAGTCAGGTTTGGCAGAAAATGTTGGGCGGATATTCTTCTTTTCCAGGGAAAAAAAAAAGATTTTTAATCATTAAGGACGACTATCTTAGGTAACAATAACAAAAAATACAAATGAAGTGGTTTTCAAATTAGGAAGCAGCTGCAATAGATGCTGGATTACACACCCACTATATAACCTGGTTTATGCTATATGTTATCTCACATAGAAACTTCATAATTTTACCATCTTGCTGATATATTTAAAAATCCAATCTAATAGGTGCAGTAAGGCACTAGCTTGCACTTTGATTAATGCAGTTAAGGATGCCTGGTAGAACATACAAACGGTATAAAGGGGAAAGCATAGGCCATAGAGAACGACCAGAGATGCTTGTCAAACTAAGCTAGTTGATTATGCACCATTAGTAAATTTTCCAATAAAAGAGAAACTGACAGCCTTGCAGATACTCTGTTAGCAGTTAGAAATAATCAAACCGGAAAATTTTAATACTTGTAAAACTTTCTCCATCAGTGTATTACTTGTCTGTTGACCAAACAAATTCAAATGTTGAACCAAATGATCTATTCCTCCTAGCTAAAGCTGTATCTATAATGTACTCCCATCACCAAAAACAACACCAAACCTTCCATTTGGGTGGTGCTATAAACTCTGTAATACTGAAACAGCTTAGGTCATATTTATTGGGAACCAAAGTGATTTGGTGCTTGTAATCTACAAAGTCTGTAATCCATTTGGATTTTTGCATTAGAAAAGTTCAAGTCATATTTATTGGGAACGAAAGTGATTGTATATTTTGATCATGCGACACTTCGATATTTGATGACCAAGAAAGATGGTAAACCACATTTGATTAGAAGGATTTTACAATTGCAAGAGTTTGACATTGAAATTCGGGACAAAAAGGGGGTTAAAAACACTGTTGCAAACCACCTTAGTCGACTGCCACATCTTACAGATAGTTCCAGTATGCTGAAAGATGAATTTCTAGATGAAAGCTTATACATGGTGAGCACATCATGGCCTTGCCGTCACCTTTGGTATGCAAATCTAGTGAATTATTTGTATTCTAAAAAATTTCCAAAAGACGGCACAAGAGCCCAGCAAACCAAACTGAAGAATAATGTCAAATACTATGTTTGAAATAAATTTTATTTGGGAAAGTTTTGATCGAACCAAATCATTCGAAGATGCATTTCTGAACCTGAAATTTCTTCAATCGTACAGTTTTGTTATTCTGCAACTTGTGGTGGACATTATAGACCATAAAGAACAACAAAAAAGGTACTTGAGTATGAACTAGCCTCATTTTTTTCGTGATTCATATCAATTTCACAAATCTTGTGAAAGATGTTAAGCTTCAGGTAATATAGGCCATAAGAATGAAATGACTCTTACTCTCATTTTAGTTTGTGAAGTTTTTGATATTTGGGGCATTGATTTCGTAAGACATTTCCCTTCATATTTTGGTAATCGGTACATTTTGCTTATTGTAGATTATATTTTTAAATGGGTTGAGGCAAAAGTCACAAGAACTAACGATACTAAAATTGTTGTAGAATTTATCAAATCTAACATTTTTGTTAGGTTTGACACATCGAAAATAATTATTAGTGATCGTAGCACTCACTTTTGTAACAAAGTGGAGACGACTTTATTCAAAAAGTATGGAGTCACTCATCATACTTTCATAGCTTATCATCAACAGACAAATGGTCAAGTTGAAGTTTCTAACAAGGAGATCAAATGCATTTTGGAAAGAATTGTCAACCTCAATCGAAAGGATTGGAGTATCAAACTTGAAGATGCTCTTTGGTCGTACCTAATCGCCTTAAAAACTCTCTAGGCATGTCTCCTTATCGAATGATTTATGGTAAAACTTGTTATGTTCCTGTTGAATTTAAGCATAGGGTATTTTGGGGCAATGAAACAATTCAATGCCTGCTTCATCCATGTTGGTGTTGCATTGTTTCACTGCCCAAAACGCTTGATGCTTAAGTTTAACAAGAAGATGCCAAGTTTTACCATAAATCATTTGATAAGAAGACATACGTAGAGAGTTTTTGAAGGCGGTCTGGTACGATCAAAGATCATCCTCAAGTTTGATAATCCAATCCTTTCGACTGGGGTTGACAGTTCTTTCCAAAATACATTTGATCTCCCTATTAGAAACTTCATCTTGGGCATTTGTGCGGATGATAAGCTGTGGAAGTATGATGAGTGACTCCATACTTTTTGAATAAGGCCATCGATGCTTTGTTACAAAAATGAGTGTCACGATCACTAATAATTATTTTCGGTGTGCCAAACCTGCAAAAAATGTTAGATTTGACAAAATCTACAACTTTAGCATCGTTAGTTCTTGTGACTTTGGCCTCAACCCATTTAGAAACATATTTACAGCTAGCAAAATGTACTGATTACTAAAAGATGAAGGAAAAAGTCCCATGAAATCAATGCACCACATATCAAAAACTTTACAAATTAAAATGGGAGTAAGAGGGACTTCATTCCTACGGTCTATTTTACCTAAGTTTAATATCTTTCACAAGATTTGCAAAATTGATATGAATCACGGAAAATATGAGATTAGTCCAAACTCAAGTACCTTTTTTGTTGTCCTTTATGGTCTATAATGTCCACTACAAGCTGTGGAATGACAAAACTATAAGATTGAAGAAATTTTAGTTTCAAAAACGCATCTTCGAATGATTTGGTCCGAACAAAACTTCCATAAGTAAGGATCATCCCAAACATAATATTTGACATCATTCTTCAGTTTGGCCAACAGGATTCTTGTGCTGCCTTCTGAAAATTTTTTAGAATGCAAATAATTCACCGAATTTGCATACACGGAAAGGCCATGATATGTTCACCATGTGTAAGCCTTCATCTGGAAATTCATCTTTCAGCATAGTAGAATTATTTGTAAGATGAGGCAGTCGACTAAGGCGATCTGCAACAGCGTTTTCAATTTCCTTTTTTTCCCGAATTTCGATATCAAACTCTTACAATTGTAAAATCTATCGAATTAAATGAGGTTTAGCATCTTCTTGGTTATCAAATATCTAAGTGCCACATGATCAGAATACACAATTACTTTGTTCCCAATAAATATGACTTGTACTTTCTAATGCAAAAACTTTTTTAAGTCATCCCCATCCCGTCAAGGCCTTGCACTGAACACCCATAATTCAATCTTTGCACAAAACAGCTCCAAATCCACCTTTTTGCACCAAATCAACATCTAGACAAGACAAATCACGAAACAACATAAAAATATAGACATATAAATGAAAATGCATGTGAAATACTAAGAAAACACTAATGAAAATATACATGAAACGCATACTAACAAAAACTGAGACCTAATACCTGAATAAATAATAAATAACAAAAAGTAGAAGTCAAATTTATTACAAAGATCGACAAGATAAAAAATTTTTAAAAAAATTATAATTTTAATGAATGGTAATATTACAAGAGGAAGCAAATAAGAGAATTCAAACAAAAGTACAAGGCCCCAAAGGATAATTCATAATTCCAAATGTAAGACAATTTAAAGAATGTTAAAGTGCTACCATCGCCATTAATTAATAATTGAGTCATCCAAATAATAATGACCACAGAGCGCACCTCCAACTTCATATCAAACTAACTCTAAACAAACATCCAAAGAAGATAATATCTACCTAAATAGAATTCCAACTTCGTGAAATAATTTTCATGCTGAACTATAAAAAGCTGTGCAGCAAGAGGGGCATTAGAAAATCATTCTAACTCCATAGGTAACATAATTTTCTTGTTTAGTTCGTGTTCCTATCTAGAACTTACTTTAAAATGCAGTCCCCAAAAATAAGAAATAATGAGTTGGCAGGACTTTTCAGCAAACTTCTATGCATGCGTTCAACAAAATTTTCTCGGCCAACATTAGTAATTTAAAATTCCTGCCACACCTAAAATCCAAAGATAAATATTTTTAACAGCTTTGAAAAGGCAACATGAGACAGGAAATGAATTTTCTTAAAGTGGTTCATCACATTAATAACACTAGACATACATTCAAAGAAGAAAATGTTACCTGCAGGTAAAGGTCACAGGTTCCCAAATCCTCGACAGTCAAAGAAAATCTCTGAGTGCACATCCAACCCTTATCCAACCCAGAGTTTCATAAGCATGTCATCGACATGAGATGCAGATAACACATGTGGCACAGTTGGATGAACAGTTAAACTTCTTATATAATCTGCATGCGCTTCAAATCTTTGACCTTTTTAATTGAATTATGGTTGTAAACACGAATAATCATGCCATCCACTCCTGCCACTACCCACTGTTTGCATGCTACGAATTGCTGATCAAACTGAAACCACAAAATTAGATGTGAAACAATTATTCATCACAATTCACTTTGAATGCATAGAACGATTCGCAAGGAATGGATGGAACATAAGTAAAATCATGCACTTGGCAATTCATTGACCTAAAAGGATTTTGCCGTGTTCAAAAGCAGACAAGATGTAGTCAGTTAGTACCAACAATTGTATAGAGAATTAACATAATATAACGAAACTAAAAACCTCAATTCGTTGAGAAGACATCAAACAAACCAAAAGCGAAGAGTTGCATAATATATTATTCAAATATAAAGTTCGACATCTCAGTTTTTAACTTTGTAATTACTTAATGCATGCAATAAGATCAGAAGAACCGCAGGTCCTGAATATTAAATTCCAAGAAAAGCTCAACTACTTCATAAGCGATAATCAGAACATGTTAGAAAGAGGTTTTCAGGATATAGAGTGGCATAACAAGAAAATTTAATGGTAGTGATAAATATAACTTCCAATCAACGCCCATGCTGTTATGTGTAAATAAAGCATCTAGCAACAAATAAAGCCTCTAGCAATTCATCCACAACTTCTAAATTTCAACAATACGAGTAAGTTTCCCTTAAAAGGGGGAAGAATTTAGGTTCGTGGTAGGGTGAGCCTTGGAGCAACAATGGTCTACTTCATAATGACAGGCTTAACTCACTCTAGACCTCATAATGACAAGAGCTCATGCGTTGATCCATGTTTTCTTTGTGCAGCAGTGTTGACACAATAAAATGTATATACCAGTGGAAGAAGCATATAAGCTCTCCTCCGGAGTTTCTAACTGAGTCCCTTATTTTGATTTTCCTTTCTACTATTTCACCTGTTGAAAACCAAAACTGAAAAAAGTTTAAAAAATTGTATTCTGTACCAAAAATGAGAAGAACACATGCTACCAGAAATTAGATTTTATTTACCTGCTTTCACCCATTTCTCCACCAGCCACCATTTTCTGTCCTTTTCACTTTTAGATTCTTTGAGAAGACATATTGTGACGGCTTTAACCGAAAAAGGAAAAGGAAAGGAAAATTTCTCACCTAACCATCAACATGAGGAGATAGAAGAAAAAGAAAAGCTCTCTCCTAATTTACAGCATTCCGATTAATATATCAAAGTAGCGGAAAAATGCCTAATCTATCTAAATTCCATACAGAATACCTCAACAAAAATCAGTAACCTTGAAAAGAAGCGGGTAAAAATAGGCAATTTAACGAACCTGTGTTGCGATATCGATTGGTGAGGAGTGAGGCGACGGTCGAGAGTACTAGCAGCGGTCTTTGACATCGAGAATGGCGGTATGTTTCTAGTCGGATCTCACGCGTCACCGGCCA
This sequence comes from Flueggea neowawraea, assembly GCA_948243855.1. Taxonomy (NCBI): domain Eukaryota; kingdom Viridiplantae; phylum Streptophyta; class Magnoliopsida; order Malpighiales; family Phyllanthaceae; genus Flueggea; species Flueggea neowawraea. The sequence goes on along the minus strand of CAODLS011458112.1, from coordinate 2,914 downwards.
AATCTTTCCAAGATTTTCGGGGCAGCATCTAACATGGCGGCCCCGATCTCCTTCTTCGCGTCTGTGGATCGTCAAACGTGGCGGTGGGAGGAATACGCAGAGGGGCGACGACGGCGCTAACCCCAGTTACTATCAATTTGTTCTTTGCGAAATTACGTTTGTAATCCGTAAGTTTGGCAGAAATTACTACACGGTACTCTTACTAAAATTGTAAACCAAAGGAGACCAGCCCTGAAATGGGATCCTAAGGGTGCAAAATTAATTTTACACGCATGTCTATTCATAGTTGAACACGTTGGGCACATTTGTGGACAACTTTACAAAAATTGATCAAAAGAAATTAGAGAGAATGTTTGTAGACATTCTAATAAATCCAGTTCGTTGGTTGGAATAAAATACTTTCTCAATTTCAATTTGATAGACACATTTTTTATTTTAAATGTCTTAAAATATATGTACATTTTTTTATATTTATTATCAACGAAGTTACATATTTATTTTTATTTATTTTTTAACTAATTCATTAATTACAAATATAATTTGTCAAATAACATAAATAAAAAATCGTATAAAATTAAATAATTTTAATTATTAAAATTATTATTTCTTAATTCTCGTGAAAAGTAATTAGTGCCTATTAAATTAGAACACAGAGAGTAACTAAATTCAATTTATCTAGCTCGAAGGTTGAATCGAATATATAATAAAATACAAAAAAATAATACCCTATTTTCACCCTCTCCTTGAATTGAATATTTTGCAAGGAGAATTTAAATTATGATGAGTGAAATTGTAAGAGTCTTCAAAAATGTCTTTTTTAATAAATTGCAACAAATCTTGACATAGTTTAAGTCCTTCAAGTAACTTATTTAGTTCTTCCCTCCTACCATTGGGTCGAACTACCTGAGTTTTGATCATGTCTGCAAACATGAGTATGTAGGCGCTTGAGATATTACCCCAAGTTCAAGCCCATTTTTTTTTAAAAAAACAATGACACTAATAAGATACTCCTTCCTTTCCACAGTAAGTATTTTTTAAAGTTGTAACACATATATTAAGAAAATGATTGGATTGCATTAACTATGGTGTTGATTTATCATAATATCCCTATTAATGATCCCTTAAAAATATAAATTATTTATTACAAGTTATTAACTAAAAGGGTATATTTGAAAAATTAAGTTCAAAACCTTCTTTATTTTGTAAAATGTCACTTATTTTGAAAAAATAAAATTTCTAAAAAATCACTTATTGTGAAAATGAGGGAGTAAATAATTTATTTCGATAAAATTTCCAATCAAGAAAAAACTAAAACATAATTAGAGGTGTCGTTCTTTGAACGACTGTTTTAGGGGTGAAGTGGGTTTTTCCTTACATGTAACTGAACTCTCGAACCCTCTTTAAAAGCAGACTAGAATTTAGAAGTTCTAGATGATCAATCACATCTTAACAAAGATTGGTGGCAACTCCATTTTTGAAACTTATTTGCTTACTTATTCACTTGTTTGATTGCCTAAACTTTTGGATTAAATCCTTATGTCGTTCTTGTAGAATATTGAAATCTTCTCTTTGGTCCTTTGGGTTTCAAAAAGCTCATCTCCCTTCCTCGATGTTTATTGAAGCGTTCAACCATTAGTTAACGTCTATTAAATGTAATAGATTTTGACAAAAAAATCTATTTTAGCCCTTTCCTTCTTTATTTATCATTTCTTAAGACACCCTCTTTTTACACACAAATGAAACCAGTTTTACTAATTAAGAGATTAGAGGATTAAAACCAATACTAAATGAAAATATTAACAAAACAAACTAACAAAAAATATTTCAATTCATTGAATTTATAAAATTGTCTTATGAAAAAATTTTACATTGCGCCTAAACTTAATTAATTTGTAACCAAAATTATTATTAAAGAATATTTTTAAAATAAAATGTTTTCTCATTGAATTTATAAAAGTCTCTTATGAAAGAACTCTACATTTGTAACTAAAATTAATTAATTTGTAACTAAAATTATTATTACCTCTGTCTCATTTTAATAGGCACACTTTTTATTTTGGGTGTTAAAAAAAATAGTCAAACTTTCTATTTTGAGTGTTTGAAAAATAGACACACTTTCTTTCTTTTTTTTTTTGTTGCATTTATTGTTAGAAAAAGTTATAAATTTATCCTTATTTAATTTTTTTCAATTATTACATTAATAATCAACACATTTGAGTATAACCACTGAAACTACAGTTTCTTAGTCACCTTAAAAAATAATTAGTGTCTATTAAATTAGGACGGAGGGAGTATTAAAAAATATTAACTTTTTTAAATAAAATATTTCTTTCATTGAATTTTAAAAAAATTTGTTATTAAAAAAATCTACATTTTAATTAAAACTAATTAATTTGTAACTTAAATTATGGTTAAAGAAGAATAATTTCTTAAAAAAATATATCTTTCATTGAATATACAAGATTCTCTTATAATATTTAATAAGAACAAAATACAAATTATAATGTGTTAAAATTATGTTTTGGAGTTCAGAAGCAATATTAATTTTTTTTTGCAAAAAGGCAAATTTAAATAGTGGTTGATTTTTTTGGTTTAGAGTGTGGATTTTTATTGGTTTTAAATGTGTTTGTTTTGGTTTTTGAGTATTGATTGGTGGTTTATAGGAGGAAGGGGTAAATGAAATACACATTAATAATTTCTTAAAATTTATAATTTGGAGTTGAGAAACTATATTAAAAATATTCAAAAAAGAAAATTTAAATGGTTGCTGATCTTTTTTAGAGTGAAGATTTTTATTGGTTTTTAAATGGGTTTGTTTTGGTTTTTGAGAATTAAATGGTGTGCTTATATGGAAAAGGGGTAAATTGGTCATTAAAATTTATTTTATTTCAAATTTGATGTCACATCATCAAAA
>CAODLS011458109.1:0-21252 GCA_948243855.1 Flueggea neowawraea | reverse complement strand
AGGAATTAGCAGACCTATTCGGTAATGATTGATGATCGGTTATTGAGATAAATTTTTGTGGTGTATTGGAGTTGAATTTGTTAAAAATCAGGGTTTAAATTTCATGATATATGTATGACTTGGTGTTAATTGGAGTGAAACGGTGTTTGAAGTACTACAGACTTTGGAGTACTAAGAGTATGGATAATCGATCCGTCTATGGTTTTGTCAATATGAGAGCAAAGTAAATGGTTATTGTTTGGAAGTCCATCAGTTCGATAAAGGAATAATTTTGAGACCAATATTTTGATCCTATTGACTTTTGAGGGTATTTAGTATATGTTGAATGGAGATTGATATTAATACATGAAAATGGAGGTAAGCACTGAATGTGTTGGTAAAATTGCTTAAGAATAAAAGTGGTATGTAATTATTAATTTGGTGACAAATCTAATTGACGGTCTCTTTGATTCAAAGGTAAGTATCATTAGTAAGGTGACGATATTTCTGGAGGCAATTGTTGGTATGATCATTTCGATGGTTGACAATTTTGCTTGAGGCTAAACAATTACGATGAGGATTTGTAGGGAGTAATGTAAACATGAAGACAATATGGAATGTATGAACAACACTTGAGGAGTTAAATTGGACTCGATATATATAATAGGCTTTTGGGGCTGAAAGATTATAGTTACGAATATGATCTGAAGTCGATTGTGAGTATATGGATTAACTTACGAGTCTAACTTGATTTGAGCTACGAAAATTTTGATATAGATGATTTACACTTTGGGGTACTTGTGATATCTCTGTGAGTAACAATTGTTTCTATTATGTTCTGTAGAGTTCCATGATTTCAGACAAATTGGATTTACAATGATGGTTCAATTTAGGTGACTTTGCTGAAGAAATCTGGCTTTGAGGATTTGATATTATGATTTGCAAAATGTGGAGAATAATATGTATATAGTAAGTTTGAGAATTTATTTGGGAATGAATGTTAATGTAATTATTTTCAAAGTTGGCAGTTATTTGGGATTAAATAAGCATGATAAGGATGATGAGATGAATAACATAATTATGAAAGCGAAAGAGAAGTTATGAGCAACTCAGGAAGAGGTTGACTGAATTCGGATAGGAGTGTATCGTCTGACCTGCGGGTGCAATCTGATGAGATTAGGGGTTTTTGATATCAGCAGAGTAATTTCTTTGGATCCTTTTTCCATTTCTTTGCGTAAACTTTGAATCCGTTGTATTCCTTTTTGCACTCTATCGTTGGGTATCATTTGTAAGCATATATTTTGACCCAGGAGACCTTGTGAGAAGCTTATTGGCTCATTCTCCTTTCATTCTGTGTAATTTTTTATCTGTTGGGACTTTTGTAGTTTGATCTCCGCTGAGCGTTTGAGTTTGTGCTCTCTGACATATGGACATTTGACTCTTTGTGCCTTTGCATTGTCAGTATCTTAAATTTTGTTCCTTAAGAATTATGTCACAGATATGTTATGTGGTATGTCGCTATCATCAGTCAAGGTTAGACTTAGTATGTTCTCTGCTCGAGTGTCAGCGAAGTCCTATAGGGCATCATTCTGATAGGTTGCGAGTGAGAGTCTACATTAACCCGATTCTATCGATTTGTAAGTACGTATTTTCTGTCTCTGCATCTATATCCCTCAGTATCTTCTGTCTTTACATCATCTGCATATTTAGTACCATCTTTGTCTGTCTGTGCATTCTGTTCAGTCTCTGTCCATGCATACTTAGCATTCTGCATCTGTATCTGTATACTCTGGCATCATTTTTGCATTCTGGGCTCATGTGAGTGAGAGTTGTTATGGATTCATTGATCGGTGCTCTAGGATCTATCTATTGATCCTTGAGATTATAATTTGGAATTTGATACTTGGACTCGATGTCAGTTGTTGAGATTTTTGAGTACTCTAATTTGAGGACTTAGGATTGATTCTCGAGATTTGGATGATAGAGTTTGAATAAATTGGATATTGGAGCTATATTAGCATTTTGTATACCTCAGTAATCTTTTGATATGAATCTTCTAGAAATTTGGGACGAATTTCTGTTGATGGGGGAAGTATGTAACATCTCGTCCATTTTGATGGTGTTCGAGTGTGCGTATGTTCAAGTTTGATAATTTATTTGGTGTTTGAACCTTTAATCAATGTTTTGGGTGATTTAAATTGATGGATTTAAGTTGGATTATGATCCATTGATCTTGTGGAACGATTGAGCGATCAATTGAAGTGTTTTTGGGCAAGAAAAGTCGTGTTTGGGGAGTACACAATCTAGGACACGGTCATCCCTTTGGACCGTGTCTTAATGTACCCAAACCGTGTAGTTATTGCCCCAAAGACACGAACGAAATTCGTGTTCGTGTCTTAAGCACCCAAACCGTGTCTTGATTTGTCTACACGTGTATTGTTCGTTGCACCCTTTTTAAACCTTAATTCGCCTCACTTCGATTCCATCTTCCCTCAAACACATTCCAGCCGCTTCCTAACCCTCCAAACTCATTCTCCCTTGCCTCTCCTTGGTGGATTATGGATTTTTAAGGTAAGAATCACTTTCCCCACTTGATTTCCTTGTCATTCTTCATGGGCTTTGGGTTGTTCTTAAAAGAATGTGTTATGGGTTGGAGTGAGTGTTGTTTTTCCTAATTTGTGGTGGTTCTTGGATGAAATGAGAGGGGTTTTGATATATCTAAGTTGCTAGGGCTTGATTGTACAAGAAAACATGGGATTATTGGTGTTTTGATGGAGTTTATTTGGGTTCTAGGGTTTGCTACAGTTTTGAGGAGAAAGAAGAGATTTTTGTGATGTTTAATGCTTATTGATGGTCGATTAATGCTCTAGAGGTTGCTAGGAAACGAATGGTATGCTTGGAATCGATTTTGGTTGAGTGGAGCGGAATTAAGGACCATTGGTGTAATTTGCCAAATTGGAGGACCACTTATGTAATTGTGCATTGAAGGACCAAAAATGGAATTTGGAGTATATGGAAGAGTGAATTGAATATTTTGAATTATTTGAGGATTGCTTGCTGATTTAGAATATTGGGGACTAACTCGTAATTTTGTAAGTTAGAGGCTAATTTGTAATTTTGAGCATTTGAGGACTTAGTTGGAGATTTGTATTATTTGGAGGACTAGTTGGTCACTTGAGGATATTTTGGGGATTAGATTGTAATTTACCAAGTCTCGGGGACTAAATGGAAAATTTTTAAAGTTCGGGGACTGATCTGCAAGTTTACACTAGGGTGTAATAATTGGATTATTATGTTAGACTTTGGGTCGAAATGGATTTTTGGGGTTTGTTAGAGTGTTTGAGTTTGCAAATGCATTTGCACACATTTCGGTACAACCACGGTACCATGTCTGATCCGTGTACGTATTGTCTACTCTAGTTGTGCGTGGTTTCTGATGAGACCAATCATTCACCAGTGGACTGTGCTCTGGATTATTGCTCGGCATCCAGGTGAGTGTGGTAGCACTTTAGACACACAGGTTATGTCCTCTAAATTCCGTATATATTTTTGTTGTGCTGAACTTGGCATGAAATTGTAATTATTAAAGGATTGAAATTCCTAAAATCTGATGTGCGTGAAAACCTATGCTGTGGAAACTCGGTTTTCTCTAAAATGGTTTTTGGTTTCTGAAATAAATATTAAGTTCAATATTTAGTGTGATCTCTACAATGAACGTTTTGGCTTTTTGAAAATATATTCCGGAGTGAATATATTTTATTTGAAATAATTATTGTTTCTGAATACTAAATATTTTGTAATAAATATTTTGTCTGAAAGTTTGTTATTATTTTTGGAAAAATGATGTGTTCATTCAATGTGGTACTTATTTGAATATTTTGAATAAATATTGAAATGTTTTGGTGAAACACCTTGTTTTGGGACACCCAGCTACGTGATAGCGTAGCCTTGATACACCGGAGTTATATCATTTGCCTGTGTGGCTATAGTTGTGTTTTTAGTGGCCTATACTCGCCTTTGTGGCTATACCATAATGCCTTTTGTGGCTAATGTCTGCCTGAGTTGCTAATACGAGTTTGGTTAACTCGATGAATATAAACTCTGGTCCTAGTTTGACAAAGTTTTGAACAACAGTCCAAAAAATATTTTGACACTACTCTTTGAAAATACTTGGGAATTTATCTAAAAATAATTTGGAAACCATCTTTGAAATAAGTTGAGTATTTATCCATGAGAATATTTGAGTATTGTTCTTTGTAATATCTTTGAAAGTATACGTGAACTTTGGAAAAGTATTTGAAAGGAAAACACTTTGGCTATTTTGGGAGGTGAGAAAAATTAAACATGTTATTTAATTTCTTCATCTAGTCAACTTCAATAATTGTCTGTTATCTGCTCTGCATGCAAAAAGGATTGCAAAGTGAATTTTTGAGCTAAGTTATTATTATATATGAGTGTATATATATACAATACTATTTGGACATATACATTCATGTGGTAGTTTTCGAAAATATTTTCAAAACCCTTTTGAGGAGCATGTGCCGCTCTTTTGTATTATCCACTCACTAGGGAATTTTACCCATTGTATTTTTCTTGTCTTTGTTCTACTTCACTTTTTAGGTATTTGATAGCGGTCATTTGGTTTTCCGCGCTCAGTGAGTGCCCTATTGTTCGGGCCAAATTTTGTTATGTTAGTTGGTCCACACCGGGTAGTGGGTTATGACATATGTATTTGATAAATAATGTTTAACGGTTTATTTAGTATTTTGATATTACAATTATATTTTAATTATATTTGGGAATATTATTTTTGAGAAACATATCTTTGCTAAACTGGTTTAATATGGTAAATAAACCGATTAATAATATAAATCTGGATAGTTTCTATTCTTCGAGGCTTGTGCGAGATGAGCCGGGTTCCATAGACAGTTCACCTCGTACGTTGGTCGCGACTCGACGTGGATCGTGACATAGCTGACATCCAATACGGTCTTATCAAATAAATTATTAGTCAGCCTAATATGGTAAAATGGATTCTAAAGGTAGCTCCTACGAGTTTTACCCCGCATAACATTTAGTTCCATATACCTTTTCATAAAACCAATATTTCTGGTAGAATTGCAAATACCAAGCATATTGCTATTGGTCATATCATTCCTTTTAAGCTATATGAAATCAGATGCATAATATATATACAAATGTAGCTCAATAACATTTTCAATAACTCATCTATAGTGCCCCTGATATCATCATCAATATTCGAGTGAGCATCATATAAGAATTCCCCAATAATACATAATTAGATCATGAATAATAATCAATACCAATAATTCCATATATCTTATATCAGCTCATAGTAATAATAATATATCAAAAAATACACAAATATATCACAAAAGGCATGTAATGGGTTCACTCACAAGACAAAGCAAGTTCAACTCCTAGCTCGCCTCTGAAGCCTCCTTGTTGGCCTTCTCACCTAATACACATATTCACATAATTTCCTTTCAATATAGAATACATATGTACCATTATATGCATGCGATGTTGGAGTGCATGTCTCAATGTAAACACTTCTAATACGTACTTATACATTCTAGTTGGTATGAATTAAGACATTCTCATATGTTTTAGACGGCTCTTGTAGGCGTCTAATATTCATTGGCAATTGACGAAATGCAAATTAAGCATATTTACGCATTCTGGACAGTTTGTGTTATCCTATCAAGTCAACAACCCAAACGTATTCATTATGTTCTCAAATTTAAATCACATATAGAACACATATAAAGGTTTACTTCCACAAAAAATCAGACTCTATGTCGCTCTAGTGAGGTCTACAAAAATTCTCAAAATTATAGCTTCCATAGAAGATTTCTAGATTCGACCTATTTACACATATTTGTATCCACTATCCATTATACTCATACGTAAGCTATGAAAATTTACAGAGACATACTAGACACACAAATAAACAAATTTCATGCTATACTTCATCTACATCTATGTCTAAATGCCTCAATATAGGGATGTGAATACAAATTGAAATCTAAACCCAAACAGGGTTTATGGTAATTCGTGCTCTTATCCATTTATCCAACATTCAAATCTCTAGACACATATTTTAATGATTATCAAACACAGAGGAATGGAGAAAATCACTTACTTTGTTCCAAGAATGTAGTAGACACTGATTTAGACGCAAAACCGACATGTTTTAGATAATCTATCAAATTTTCTAGACAAATTTGTTCACCTATTTTCTCTCCCTTTCCCTTCTATTTTCTCTCTACTAGATGACCTGAACACAAAATAATTTTTTTCTCCTTGTTTAAGTTCTTATTTTATCATGTTATAAGCTAAGCACGAGGTGACAAAAGTGTTTAACAGAGTCTAATCGGAAGCTTTCATGTTTCTCCTTTATTTATAGTCCTTCTCTTGTGTTTTCTACACATAAGTATGCCTACACCCGTAGCCTTTTGATAATAACTAAACGATATTTATTTATACAACTATCTTGATGTATTTACAAAATTACGTATTTACCCCCTCTTTCACAATTGTTTGATTTTTAAACCCTAATTCTAATACTAATAAACTCTTTATCACTCGTAAATTTTTCTAAAACATTCTCAAACCATATGGACAAATGGAAATATAACTTATACAATATCATATCAATGCATATATTCTATGTATTCTATGTATATTGTACTTGTGTATATGGAATTTGGTCATGGATGTCACAACAAATGATTTGAAGCAATTATTATCTTCCTTTTGTCTCGAAAAGGAAAAATTCAACCGAGTAAAATCACATAACCTCCTTCATTTGCAAGCTTGAAAGTGGAATTTAAATACTAACTTTAAAAATTATTACATGTAAATTCAATTGAATCCCTTTTATATCAAACATTTCTAATTACATCAAATATGACTACATTTTCAAGGAAGAATATGCTATTGAATAAAAACCTAAATGATACATTTTGTCAAATTTTAGACATCGATTTGTTGCCTCTCTCGGAGCCCTGGTAATAAAATTGAAGTTCTAATAGATGCAATAAGAAGAGAGCAGACTAATTTTCCAATTTACACCATGGCCGTTCACCAGTAAATCTCTGCTACTACTCAATGTCCTTGACAGCATCCTGCATCATTCATCATCACAAAGAAAATTTGAAAACATTAAAAAAAAATCTGTAATTACTAAAGGATGTTGGTTGCAACACTTAAGAAAAAAACCAGACACGGTAGCCTGAGAGGAAATCAAAAGTTGAATAAAATTTGAAGCCAGTTAAACTCTAAGCATGAACGATAGGCATGATCTACTATTTTCCTTTGATAAGTCATTTTATTTTCTCCGACCTGGAATAGAACTCTCGACCCTAAGTGTTAGATCTGATTCTGATACCAATGAGTTACGAGCCCATTGGTATAGACTACCCATTTTAGGAGAGCAAATTTTAGCCATTAGAAATACTATCAAACAAAAAAACAAGGCACAAGAAAAAAAAAGGCACAACTCTGAGAAGTCGAGAGCTTAAAGCTGATCATTCAAAATGATGCTAGCCAAATTGGAGAAGGTTTAGCGCATATAGATGTGTGGACACATCTGTTACTAGACCAAGTACTGGATCCTTTTAGCATAAAAATAGATTATTAATTATTTGAAATAGATTATTAAAAGAAGATAACTAAAACATGGTTGTCTCACCTTAGCAAGTCGTGTCACATAAGTAGCAGCCAATGCTGTAGCCAATAATCCCAGTCCGAGAGTCCATATTGAACCATTTCCTCCAGTCAATCCATAATCACCTTCTTCTTGCTGAAATATAAATAGTAATGTCAAGAAAAGAACAAAGTCTCATAGACAAAAAAAAACCATGCAGAGATATTGACTTTGCAAATTGAGAGTAGATATGAATCAAATCTCTAACGAAAACTTCATCTCACCATCCTCATATCATCGCAGTAAATAGGGAAATAAAGAATGAGAACATGAAATCTTAAAAAGATGCTTAGTCTCTCAACATTGGATATGTGGTGCCTCATAAGGCTCCTTTTTTCATGATACTGAAACACATTGTAGCATAAGCAATACTCTCAGGGTTTGTACCAATGTTGGATCCACAATTCAGTGGCAATTCCTTCATTATATGTGTGGGAATGATGTGAGCCTTGAGAATATAACTCAAGCTTAAGTACTCTAACACACTGTCCCTCTTTGTAATCCTTTTCTACAGTCTACTCTCGCTTTCAGTAGAACAGAATATATATCAATTGACAGGCAGAAAGAAACGATGACATGCTTTTGTGGTTAACATAAATTTATAGAAGACAAAAAGAAAAGGAAAACTCACAATAATCGCTCGGCCAAATGCACCAGCACTCACATAAGCCCATGTTCCTGGTAGCATACCCAACCAACTGCATGACAATTCAACCTGAGTTAGTATGTATGAAACTCAACAAGGTAGCACAAGTCCTCAAAATGACAAACATCCAATCAATTTAAAACTTTGAGAAAAGGAAAAGAATATTTAAATTTAAAGAATGTGATTGAAAAGATTTTGGAAATCTGAGTCATTGTTAGTAAGATATGAAGAATTGCGACTTCTACTATTAAGTAAGATCACAACTTTGAGTAAAACATATCATGAAAAGAAAATGGAAATTCAAGCTGCATTCATTGTGATAAATGACAAGCAATGCACAATGGGCACAATGGGCTAGGATTCAAGTAAAGAGAGAGAGGTTAACTGACAATAATGCCACTGGATAGGTATTGAATAAATCCTATCGAAAATTCAGCCCTTATAGATCTGTAAAACTTTGTTCTTAGTTGTTTCTTTAATGGTTTTTCATTTATGTTTATATAAATGCGTGCACACAAAATCAATCAGAGAAAGACAGTGAAAGAAGGAAAGGTCAATAACTCAATGAACAATACTGTTTTTATATGACTGACTACATGAATGCAAATCTAAGCTTAAACAGGTTCTCTCTTATGCATCTCAGTCATCTTCATACTCTCTAGCCATCTAATTTGCATATTTACATCCAGAAAATTAGCTATAAAGAGTAGCAAAAGGAAACAAGAAGCAGACCATAGGGCACGAATTTAACGGATGTCAAACCATATAAATAATTCCCAAGAGAAAAAGGAAGCAAAGGGCTCAAAGGAAGAAGGGTAACAACTTTGAAGCCATTTTCTCCAATTGCTTTATCAATGGCAAGGAATTTTTTATTTCCTTCAACCAGTTTTAGAATACGCTCACCAGCAAAATATCTAGCAATTAAAAAGGCAACACTTGCTGCAACCTGAAAAAAAAAAACTTAAATATATAGTTGTCATCGCAGAAGATAGTAGGTCATTCTTTTAAGTTGGAAACAAACAAATTGAGACGTGTATAATCAAACCACTTACTGTTCCACTTATAGAGACTATAATGGTCCCAATAACAGAACCGAAAAGAAGGCCTGCTGACATGTTTAATGGTATTGCTGGAATTGCAAGGATCTGACAATGAAAATTGGTAAAGTTTTCAATAAACTATAACATAAGTAAAGTTTCTTACATAAAAGAGTAAATAGGATGACAACTTCAGAAATTTAGGCCATCATAAATGAGATCATTTTTTTTCCCCTCTTTACGTCTTTTTTTTAGACTGATGAAAGAGGCAGATAATTTCTTCTGTAACATAAGCCTAATGGATAAAGATTTTAGCATAATGAAAGAAGAAATAATTAAACTAAGAAAACTTCAGTGTTCCAGCAATGGAAGAGAATAAATTGGTTACTTCTAGCCCAGCATAAACTGCTACAAATAAAGCATATCCAGCTGGCCCGTATCCTGTCATCAGAAGAACAAATGAGATTCAAATATTCCAGGAAGAAATGATCTTATGAAAAACTGAACTTTCAGTGCACCAAAATCGACAGAAATAGAGGTCTTTCCATCCGAATCAAGTGACACGAGAGACAGATCAAATGTGACAGCTTATGAATTAAAATTTCCTAATTGCATGAAGAGCGTTTAATTTTATGAAACTACATTCTAATTCGTACATTCTCAAAGGCAAATTACAAAACGCATGTTCATCACAGATGCCAATATGAAATCCAAACCAAAAACACTTCAATTCCCAATTTTCTTCTTTCTCAATCAGAATCCATAGGTAAACAAACTATATTTCCAGCAACCGAACCTCACAGCAAATTTATATAATTAAACAACCAGGAAAACAGAGAAATTATCACCAACCTTCAATGAATCCCGAAAACTGATTCAAGAAAGCATTGATTTGGTCCTTGTAGACATAACCCACGGCGCCAAAACCACCGACAACTCCGACAAGCAAGACACCAGCCAAAAGGGTACCTTTAACAGCAGTGTCACCCTCCAATCCTTCTTCACCATCTCCCTTACTAATCTTCTCGTCATCATCGCCACCGCTTTTTGGGTTCAAAAACCACCTGAGGCTCTGTGGGGCATTGGGTTTGGAAAGAGTCTGCTGTTGCTGCTTCTTGGTTTTGCTTGAGAGAAGAACAAGGACTGAGGAAGTGAAAACGTTTGTTGGGTCTGAAGCTGTAAAGGAAAGAGGTGCAAGGAGGAGAGAAGTGGAAATTGGACGAAGTGAGACATGTGGGTGATGATGAGGGCGGTGATGGAAGTGGCGTCAGGTTGAGAAGGGTGCCCATTTTAAGCAGAGACACTTAATTCAGCGCAGGACAAGACTGCTCACACCGCGGCTAGATCCCGTATTGAGATCTGCATCCCCATACCGACATTTCATGTCATAGCACGTCCTTTCGTAAGAGGACGAGTTATATGTGTTAGATACGGGATTAGTTAATCCCGCGACTGATAAACACATACTTTTTTAAAAAAAAAATAAAATTTAACAATTAAATTGTTTTAATTCAATGATCAAATTTATTCTAATTAGATTAAAAAATTGTATTTAATAAAAAATTGAGTAAATATTTCACAAGACTATTAAAATAAACTATAAATTACGAATTAAAAAATAATAATTTTAATAAAATAATAATAAAAATATTAAATAAATATTTTATAAAATAATTTTAAAAATTATGAGTTACAAATAATCTACTAAAAAAAGTAAAAGCAGTAACAGCAGAATTGTTAGTAGTCTTTTTGGTTGTCAAGATGAGAGGTCGCCATGTTAGATGCTATTTTTGCCAAGTATTGCATCGTAAGAGCTGTTTCTAGAACTATAATAGTATTGTAATTTTCTTTTTAAAAAAAAATGCACAAGAGGTCAGGGTAACATGGAGACTCAAAATTTCCCTTTTCCGTTTTGGCTTAGTACATATTTTACCCTCTCAGGAAAAAAGTCCACTGAAAATCACGTTTGGTCAACCGAAAAAATTGTTAGAAATTAAACTTCGATTTGGTATTATCCATTTGACTTAATCTATTTTTTTTAGACAATAGTGAAACTTAAATTTAATTTAATTTAACAATTATAAGATGATAATATATTAAAATAATTTATTTATTATGAAATTAATTTTATAAATGATCATTAAATTTATATTATTTATCCACGACAGTTATTAAATTCTAATTTTATCCAAAAAACCACTAAACTTAATGATTTTATTTTCGACAGTCACTATTGATGAATTCTATTAAGATCAAGTACTGAAATATTATGTACGTACCAAGTTGATTTGAATTATGCAACGTAAAATGACAAGTGAGATGAAAAATAAAATAAATTAATGATATAGCTTTTAATATTAAAATATAATCTAACCCTATACCCTTTGATTCACAAAAACCAAGCAGTCTTCATTACGGCAATCCAAACCGCTCCATCCACCGTCACTACCACAACCACCAAACACAAAACCCGAGTCCACCGCCATCACTGCCATTCAAGCTCTTCCACCACCGAAATCTCAACCACCATTCACCTCCGAATCCTCTGTTTCTCTTCATTTCACAATTTTCATTTACCAATCACTAACACATAACATCAACTTTATTACTTTCTAGCAAAAAATATTTTTTTCCACATTCAAAACAATTTTTCTCATGTCTTGACAAAATTCCCAGAGGTTCAAAGAAAATATAGCTCCTTTCTTGTGTACTGAACCAATTAACAGAGAAAAAAAAATGAAATGAATAAATTGCACATAAAAAGCCACTAACCCATAAAAAAATTCTCAGCTAAATTTACAAGGAAAGAAAATTAAAATGAGAGAAAAAGAGCAGTTCAATTACAACATACCACTCAAAATTAACAACAAATAAGTTCATCTAAGCACTCAACAATCTAATCAATCCAACAGAACTCATGATAAAAATATAAAATGCCAAAAACAAACCATAGAAACATACCAACAGCAAAATCACAGTTATAAGAAGCTAAAACCATAAAAAATGGAGAGAAAGAGACAAGACTAGATAACAAATTAAACCCAACTTCACATCATCAAAACAGGAAGAAAAAAACTACCGAGATCCTCCATTTCTAAGCAAAGACAATAAACCCAGAAGCTCTAAAAGACAAAAACTGACCCAAAAATGATAAGAATGGGACACAAAAAGTGAAACATTCACAACCCAAATTAGAACTTAAAAGAAAAAGAACACCCAGAAACAAGAAACAGCAAAGAAACCTTAAAAACAGCAAATCAAAGAATAAAGACAAACTTTGTAGATCGAATCAAGAATTTTGATGCATCTCCTGTCCTATCGTTTTCTACCGGTTTCTCCTCTCCATCAAAATCAAATGCCTGTTGCTCTCTCCTCTCTCTCGTTTCTCGTCGAAGCTTTCGGCCCATAGACAACGTGGTCTTCATCAGGTCTCGTTTCTCTCTCCTCTGTCTCGTTTCTCGTCGGTCGTCTTCATGGATGGAGACAGAGAGGTTCACTTGGTGTAGTGACGGAGATCGAGAGAGAGAGAGAGAGAGAGAGAGAGAGATTGAGTTGGAGACAGAGACTTCGGTGCTACAGCTTCATTTTTTTTAACTCATTTGCCACGTCAACAATGATATGATCTTGTTACGATGATGTGTTATTTTATGTGTAAAAAATATAGACTGATGTGGCGCATATATCGCATTCAGTCACGTAGCTTAACAGAATCCGTCAATAATGACTGTTAAAAACAGAACTGTTAAGTTTAGTGACTTTTTTTAGACAAAATCGAAGTTTAGTGGTTGTTGTGGACAAATTCCTCAAGTTTAGTGACTATCTATAAAATTAACTTTTGTGTTTTGCAACAAAACAAATTTAATGTATTGTCATTTTCTTATCCGTCAAATTACATTAGACCGTATCTTCACCCTTTAATGAAAAAACCTACATAACTCTATATACTTTGACTATGTCAACTTTCTTAATGAATAAGAAAATGCAACTAATTATTTAAGAAGAATAAGTCAAGTTAAAGATAACTTGCAAGAACAAAAATTCAATTTGAAGACTACTATCCACACCTGCTTCCGTCGGAGGGGGGCCGTGAGAGCATCTTCTCCGGCGGAGCTCTGCGCCTGTTAATGGATGATGTAGAACAGGGGTCTTCTTCTTCAAGAATACCCTTGTTTTGTCTGTTTTTTAAGGTTTTGCTATGTGGTTTTAAAAAAAATTAAGTATACCCCGTTTCACCCCACACTTAAAAAAAAAAGACCAGAGAAAAACAAGAAGTGTTGACTTCAGTTTTGATGATAATGATTGTAAAACATCCATGAAAAATGTGCTACATTGCAGACTTGCTAATATCTTGATACAAAGCACATTATGCCTGGGCTATGCACGTTGATCATGATGAAAATGGATTAAAGCACGTTACAGATGATACAAGAAGCATAGATCATCCATTCCAGAAGTACAAAATATCAGATGATCATTAAAGCACGTTACACAAGCTACAATCTACGTTATTGGACTTGCTGAATAATACAAGGCGCGTTGTAGAGCTAAAGGTGCAATCTTTGATGAATTTCACAACGCACGTTACAAACGGTGCAATGCACGTTGACGGGGTCGAATGAGGACAAATCCAAGACACTCCTCGAGATTAGAATTTGAATATTCTCTGACACGCTGACGTTGATTAAATGTGCAATCTTGAGATGAAGTCGATAATGCACGTTGCATAAGATACAAGTCACGTTGAAGATTCACTGAGTAAAATGTGCATACTCTAAAACAAAGATCAACGCACGTTGAGCAAGCCACAAGTCGCGTTAATGTATGATGAACGCACATTGAAAGAGACACAAAGCACATAGAGGAAAGTGCATTCAAGACTGTGGCTACCAGAGTTCATGCAAGGCACATAGACGGGTTATCAAGTCACGCAAAACTCAATGGAACAAAGTACAATGCACATAGATGAAGATACAATGCACGTTGTACAAGGTGCCATCATTTAAAACATAATGTTTCATTCTCTCACAATGGCTACTTCGAGGCTCCAACGACTATATCTTCAAGAGTAGCTATAAATAGATGTCTCTGGACAGGTGAGAAGTAAGAGAGACATTTGCTAAGACTTGTCAATTATTTTATCTCTCTTTTCTACCTTTCTAACTCATTTGAGCTATTCATTTGCAAACACATTTGGGTTTGGACAGAATGTTAAATCTGTGTTTTGAGAACATAATTTGTAACAATCAAAGTATTTGATTGAGGGTAGATAGGTTTCCTTGTTAAACCTTAGAAAAACAAGAGTGGTTTCTAGTAAGCCTTAGCAAACTAGAGTTCGGTTTGCTTGTTGATCCCACAAAAACAAGTGGTTGGGTTTTCTAGTTGATCCCACAAAAACTAGAGGAAGGTTTTCTTGTTGAGCCCGCAAAAACAAGGTGTAAATGTTTCTTGTTGATCTTGCAAAAACAAGGTGTAAATGTTTCTTGTTGATCTTGCAAAAACAAGGTGTAATGGTTTCCCCTCCATCAGCAAGTGAGGAAGAATCTTTAGTGGACTAAACTCTCTAGTTGAGTTAGAGAAGTGGATGTAGGTCAAGGAGGATCGAACCACTATAAATCGGATTTGTGCTCTCTTCTTTTACTCTCTCTCATTTAATTGCTTTGCATTGCATTTGATTTTATTGTTGTGTGTGTGATTTGGATCTTTAGAGCTTCTGCATTTAACTTTGATATTGATTTCAAAAGAACTTTATTATTTGTTTTGATTTGCAAAAGATTTTCAACAAAATGTTTAACTTGCTAAAAATTCATTTCACTCCCCTCTTGGATTTCCATTATATTTCTCCTACTAGGATTTCAAGAAGGACAAAAGCACAACACTCCATCGTTTCTCTCTCTCTCTATCTATCTCTCATGTTTCTCTCTCTTTCTTCGGCCTCTCCTGTCTCCTTCCACCATCGTCTCACTCTCTGCTGCAACCGCTTCTCTTTCCTCTGTTCTCTCTTCCTTCTTCCTCTATTGCCTCTCCTCTCACTGACAATCCTACCTCCTCTACCTAGCGCCGTTCAATTATAAATCTGCCGCCAGTATTATTGCACTTCAATTCAAATCCGCCAACCTTTACGCCTCTACTTTACATTGTCTTTTACAGTCATATACCGCAGTCCACTTACTTTGCTTCAAGCCTTCAATAATTCATCATTTTCCCTTTTTTAACAATAATTTTCAGTTTTTGTTGATTTAGGGTTAGAGTTTGTTGAATTTGTGAGTTGATGAAATTGTAATTTAAATTAAGTGGAATGTGGTTTAGGATTGTTAAATTTATGAGTTAGTGATTGATGGAGATAAATTTTGTTTGAATGGAGTTGAATTAGCTAGATGTTTTTATTTGCTAGGTGAATTAATTGGAATGGATTTAAATTTGTTATTATTTTGTTTGTTGATCTAGTCTATAGAAAAAATTTTAACCAAGAGACCAAAAAGTAGTGTTGAATCTTCAATAACTCCCAATGCATTACTCACTTCGAGTGCAAATCAAAAAATGAAAAATAGTGAGTTGGAATTTAATCTGAATAACATAATTAGCAGGGTGAAGCCAGGTGAGCGCGAGGGTGGTCGGCCGCCCCCATTGGCGGCCGGGGGTACGCTCATTATTGGAGACGTTGATATTTTTTTGTTGGTCTGAAGAAACAAATTGATATAGAAGTGATTGGAAGGAATTTTCGGGGGCTATGAAACAATTCTTTTTTGCTCGGTTTCGTAGCTGTAGGAATCTAACTTTAGGTTTGATTAAATTTGTAGATTGAGGTAGAAAAGCTCAGTGAAAGGCATAGTTTTAGTATTTACTTTCTCACGTTTGCAGAAATTGAAAGTAATAGTTTTGGTGACGAGTTTTTTGTTATGAGTACAAAGGAAAGAAACTTTTTTCTTGTTGAAGTTATTTATGTAGTTTCTGCAAATGAACATGATTCTACTTGTTTTCTGATGCTTGATCAAAACATTATTTTGCTTGAACAGTTTTAGTAGATTTCAATCTCAATGTATGATAATATATTTTACTATCAGACTGGTCCAACATGCTTGACAATTGTTGTTCTGAAATTTTGTCCTTAAATGCGAGGTTTCACATCCTGTCTCTGGCATAGATAGCCATTGAACTTGATCATGTAACAGCAAAATGATTGTGTGATTGAGCAAAATGTTTGTGTGTCGAGGTCACATTCTGATCAATACCACAGGTGTGAAGTCTAATTCAAGAAATTTCAACTGTACTTCTGTTATTACTTTCTTGGTTACACATTTCTGATCACAACTTTCCAAAAGGAAAAGCTCAAGATAATGCTGGATGAAAGGATCTTTAGGATTTAATGAATAAATCAGTCCCATTAATTTTTTTTAATTTAGTCAAAAAAATCGAAGAATTTTGATATTTAGTGAAAAAATCATTAATTTTTCCATTTAAGAAAAATAAATAGTAATTTTAGGTTTTTCTGTGTTTATACGCATTTTGTCCACACTTTGTACACAGTTGGACGCCGCCCCACTTCCGTTAGGTTCTGGCTCTGCTACTGATAGTTAGTGACGCTATACATGTACATTCAGGCCCTGCGTAACTAGGATTCTGGCTAAGTAGGTGACTCGACCCTTACTTAGCCAGAATCCTGGATACGCCATTGTGTCTATCAACAGTTGTTCATTGGTTGTATACTGGCTAGGAAAATTTTCTTTGAATTTCTCGCAAAAATGCAATAATTTCCCATGATTTTTTTTAAAAATGGTTTTTTTAATATTAGTTTCAACTTTGGATATATTTTTGATATTTAGTTTATGGGATGACATTTTTAAGACTTGACATTATAATCATAATTGTAACACTTATAAAAGTGAGATAATGGGTAAAACTTCTTAAGATACATATACTCCTCTTTTTTATTTTAATTTACCACTTTTGTTTATTTATTTTTTAAAAAAATTAATTTATATTAAGAGTTGATAACACATATATATTGCTGGTGATCAGATGTGAGGCCTTTCAAAAATTAAATGTCCAACTAATTTTTGTAGATAAAATAGTTGCTAACAAGTAGCTATACAAAGAATTTAGCTTTTAAATTCTTATACACATGGATTTTTTTTTAATATTTGAAGCATTATTTTGAGATTATCCATTGCATTTTAAAATAATTAATTTAATTAAATTATTAATTATTTTTAGATAATACTAAATATTTATCTCATACTGACTTTTTTTTCTTGCTTTATGTAATCTATAGCATTTCAAATTAAATAATTTGATCAAATTATTACCAACCGAATGTTTATCGCATCAAATTCAAAACTTTAAGGCTATGTTTAGTTTAATTTTTTTTTATTTTCTGTTTTGTTTCTATTTTATGAAAATTAAAAATATTTAGAAAAAATATTTGCTAATCAAAAATTTGTTTGAACAATTTTTTTATTTTTCCATTTTTGTTTTCTAATTTTCTAAACAACAATAGAAAATTTTCTCAACTGAACAACTCCTAAACTTTTATATAAATTGATTGCCAAAGTCATGCTTTTCAAAAACTTTGGCCAAATTTTTATCACACAACACCAAAGATATAAGCAATCTGTCTTGTTCTTGTTCAAGAGAATGGTTTCATGATGTGTACAATATTTGGCATGAAGGACCTGAACTCACACTTCTACATTGAAATTCCATTTCTCTAGGTTTATCTTGTTTTATCTTTTATTGTGGAGGACAAAAATATAAGTAATTATGTTCAAACAATGTGAATAAAAGTTATGAAACATAAGGGAGTACTCATAACTTCAAAAATATATTTAATGGTTAATTTCAAAATATAACAAATATACTAAGCCACATTTTCTTCCAATGGATTGGAGTACTAAAGTTAATCACTTTATTATGTTTTATTTTTAGTTTAGTATTGGATTGAACCCAAAAATTGCAAATTATTAGGTAAACTAAAACATATGACCAAAGAGAATTTTGGAAGTTAGATTGAATTAGAAATTGGAACAAAGAAATTTATAATCAATATTTTATTTTTTTGCTCATCTTTGTGTTGATTGTGAATGTAATAAAATCTTATATTAAATATAATTATTTAAAATTTTCACGTGGAACACACGTGTAAAAAGAACTACTTTGTTATAAAAGTGTAATTCTCCTTGTGCTTTATATAAGTATTTAGTAATGTGTCATAGTCTCCATAATATTTAAAAGTGTTCTAACTTTATTGTTTGATCAGATTATCTAGATCTAACGAAATTAACATAACCTCAAAAGAACAAAGGAATTAATTAAACATTTCAAGATTAATAACGATAAATTTGCTTTCGCGAAGTATGGTTTCTTAATACCTCTTTTTCTGGTTTTTGGGTTAGTACTTAGTAGTGCATTTGTGTATTGTCATTTGACGTTCTTTACTTCACGGAAGAGTAGAAGCCGACTACATTGGACTGGTTCTTGTGGCAGTCTTGGCACCAAAAGTATAGCCGAGCTCGAGAACAATCCCTGAGCTATGTTTGAGGACATATTCTCAAAACCAAAAGAAGAGTAAACCGACAATCTATTGTCATGAAGAGTGGAGATGCCAAGTGGCACATGATGCCACTAATTAAACAAAATATGATTGGTCACCGTGCATGTATTAGCATGAAAATGAATCCATTTGCTACGGAGTGTACGTGGCCAAATAGCTAGTGATGGGTAGTTGATTCAATATAAAGTGGGAGTTATTCAAAGACATAGAGCAGTAGTGGCAAGAAAAGTAGAGAACATGGAGACACAAGTTATTACTAAAGGTTATAAAAGGAGGAATGAACAAGAAGACAAGGATCCTAACATTAACACAACTTCAATTATATTTGTCTTTATACTTATCTTTCCTTTGTTTAGTCTTAATTTAGTCATTTACTTTCAAGCAACTAGGAGTAGAAGTAACTTAAAATTATTTCATTGTACTTGTTCTTGGTATTAATGAATTACACATTTGTTCTTCATTCACTCATCTTCAATGGAAAGTCTTAGACTTCTAGGCAATACGAACCCTTTAACACAAATGGCCGCTTCCGAGCGCGACCCCTCGGGACCGAAAAGGCATGTAACAAATTTGGCGACCACAGTGGGAGCTTTATGGCAAGACGAGAAAACAAAAGCTCAATTGATTATATAATTGAAGAAATAAGCCATGAAGTAAAAAATCATCTAGAGCAATTTTTGATGCGAATGGATGCACAATGGTTTAATTATCAGAAGATGCTCCAGAAAATGCTTAACTATAAGGATTCTAAGACAAAAAGTGTCAAGAGTCAAGTCAAAGGAGTGCTAGAAAATTCTCAACATGTTCATGTGATAGATGAGCACTTCATGTGACCCAAGAAATGGAGATCCCTGTTGCACAGAAAGTGGAAGTGATCACAATTACCATCCATAAGAATAAGGAGCTAAATCACTTAGTTGTTTCTTTTAATGGAAATAACTTGAATTTTCTCAATGACAATTTTAATTTGGTGCTTGGTAGTATGAACATTAATTATTCACAAGAAGATGAAACTTGTGCATTTTTTAATCTATATGGGCATGAAGAGAATTGCATAGCAGATAATGTACATGTCGAAATAATAAATTACATTAAGAAATTTGAACTAACAAGATTTTGGTCTTCCAAGATGCTTCGCATTTATCCTTTTTGTGGTTGACCTCCCGATTGAAATTAAAATTATACATTCACGATTGGTCAAACCAATTTTGGAAGCGACCAATCAAGAATTTGGTGGAATTAAAGCCATGAATTTATTCAAGTGAAATGTTAACAAAATTGGTAACTCCTCGAGGCCAGAACAACAACAGTCTGGCTTTATTTATTATCAAAAATTAGGCAGAGGAAAAATTACCAAGTATCATGCTTGGTGATTAAGATTGTTCGGCCAAGTTAATATGTGCAATAAGACAATTTTTGCATGAAATGGCGGCCAATACATAAGTGGAATAATTGTCACCAGTGGAGACAAAAACTAGTGGCTAATTTAATGCTTTATGTATTTTGGCCAATTTCAATGAATGTCTCAAGGTGCTCTCGAGATGTTGTGATCGACGAGGCAGACTGATCAAATTAGTTTCCTGGCAAATGTGGTAGACCAAATCAATGGAGACAAAAGAGAAAAATCATCTCGAGAAGACTTAGCTCGAGAGGAGTCTGTAAAGCAATCTCGAGAAGTATTCACCAGGTTTTCGGCTGTGAAAGTTTTCAAGGCCGAGGGCTTCAAACTACTCGAGGAAATTAGAATGTCAAGTAAATGGTTACTCCAGGAGGCCAGGAGCCAAGTCAAACTCGAGGTTTCTCATTTGTTGGTTAATAAGAAAGACGCAATGAAACAAGAAGCCCGAGTCGACCGTGGAAACAAGTAACACTTGCCTTAAAATTTTTCTTGATTTACTGAGCTTGTTGTTGCATAATTCATGCAATGTAAAAGACGTGTCAATTAACAAGCCTCGTGGACAAATTTCTATGTGCATGTACAAGTCATGAAATTTCTATTGCCTATGTTTTTGTACATAAAGAGTAACTAATTTCATAGGCAATTTCCACTATGATATGGCACGTGGTTATGCATTAGCACAAAAAGAAAAAAAAATATTCGTGCAACATAGCCAAAGTCTACGTAGATATGGTTATGTATTGGCATGACAAGTTTTTGCAATTGGTTTCTTCCATAAAGACATGTGGCAATTAGCATGCCAACCTTTTAACATTTGAGAAATCAATTTGCACATTGGAAAAAAAAAACTTAGTCATGCAATATTAAACCTCGGGCAGGAAGCAACTTAAATTAAATTTTGCCTCCACTTAA
>CAODLS011458054.1:0-11771 GCA_948243855.1 Flueggea neowawraea | reverse complement strand
TTATTCACACAACAACAAAATTTAAAAGGCTCAAATCCTTACATAGGTTATTATGTGAAATTCAAGTTATTTTATTGGATCTAGTACCAAGGGTTGTTCAATTCTAAACTCAAAATACATAAAAACCCAAACCATACAAAGATGAGAAATAAAGAGATAATAAATATAAGCATTAAGGTGTCATGAAAAAAATTTAAAAAAATTTCTCTAAATGTGGGAAAATCAATAAATGTGAACAAAAACAAATAAAAAAGCACACAAAACCAATAAAGCACACACAAAACCTTCATTCCCACACTTAAAGTGTCACATTGCCCCCAATGTGACCTCATCACACAAGCATAAAACACATAACCCACAAGAAAAAAAAAACACAAGACGAGGCAGAAAATGGAAACAAATAAAAGAAAAAGGGTCAAGAAGCTTCTCTAGCGAAGTGGTGAATCCGGTGGTGAAGGCACTTCAATCCCACTCATGGAGACGAATTTGAGCATTCTCTTCTGTCGAGAGCTTTGATGCTTTGTCCTAAGCATGCTGAAAAACTAACACCAAGACAGAACACCTCACAAGATTATTCTAAAATATCATAACAAGCATCATAATAAATAAATTAACCACTGAAACTTAATTCAAAATGAAACTTGAACACATGAAATACACAATTTATCAGCAACATTAAACCACATAATTAATCTAGCAAGATTAAGCAAGCAAATGAGTTATAAAGACTCAACTAAAAAAAATGCCACACATGAAAGAAATGCAAAAGCAACTGCAGAATTGAAAAGGAACCTAAAGAAAAATCCAAACGCATATAATTCAATTGGATAACGCAGCCAGCAACAACAAATATAAAGAATAGAACCCAAAACACAGCAAACACGAAATACAACTCAAACCGCAACCGAAAAAAACAATTGTATACAGTACTGAAATGAAAAACGCAATAGAGGAGAACTCAAACTCGAACCGATGAAGAATAGCAATTAAATCTCAATGGAGAAGAAAACCCACAACAGAAAGAAAAAAACGAGACAAATACGCAACAACCCTGCCGAACCCACAACAAAATCGAATTAATTGAAGTATTGGGAGGAGCAAACAATGAAAATCATAACAGCCAATCCTAAACTGCAGTAGAAACAACAAAAGAAGAAGAACGACTTGAGGGAGAGGAGAGTTACCGACGAAGAGGAGAGAAATTTTAGGAAAATGCCAAAGAAGAAGAAAAATGAAATCGAATAAGATGGAGAGAAAATTGTATGGATGGGTCGGCGTGAAAGAGAAAAGAGAATGAAATGAATCAGGTTAAACCCTAGGAGAGAAAACCGAACCAATTCACCCAGAATAGAAAACCAGACCAGAAACGAAGAAAAGAAGACAATCAAATCATGAAAAACCAAGCCTTGCAACCCGAACTGAACACCATCCGATCGAACCAGACCAAGAAATTAAACCTGTGAACCGAACCTAAATAACCAAACCGAAAAAACCAACCCATGAGGCCTAACTAACGCCTCGTGCGTGACTTTCCTCTCAAACATGACAGAGAGGAGGGAAATTCAGTGGTCTTGGTCGTGACTTTGGTCTCAACTTGTTGGGCTTTCGAAGTCAATTGTCTCGACTGAGACAGTCGTCTCAACCAAGACCCTGCATTATTCTTCTCTCTCTTTTTCTTTTTCTATTTTTTTTTTCAAATTCTATTTTAAAACTGCGATCATGAACACACAAATTAAATCACAATAAAACACAAATAAACTAATAAAACAAAACAAAATAAAACAAAAACAAAAAACATGTTAATTTAAGGTCGTTAGCTTGAACCCTTATTTTTTTTATCTCAACTCAACCCGCATCTAACAAACCATTGAAGGGTTTGAGCTCAAGTTTTGGTGGCTTGGCAATGGATGGTGGCACAAGAGCATCAATCCTTGTTATCAACTTCAGTTTGGGCTTATCTTCCACCACTTTTTGCTCTCCAATACTAACAAAAATTCTCTTCCTTAAACACACAATCCTCCACCACATCAATTCTCATAGAATGCTCTTCCTCTATAGGATTTTTCATGGATTTGATCATATGAAATTCCACTTGCTCATCTCCGATTCTCAAAGTAAGCTTTCCCTCATTCACATGCACCAATGCTCTTACGGTGTTCAAGAATGGGCGTCCAAAGATTAAGGGACAATCCTTGTCTTCTTCATAGTCTAGCACCATAAAGTCTACCGGAATGATGAATTTATCAACCTTCACTAAAACGTCATCTATCTTCCCATAAGGCTTTTTGATTGATTGGTCACCACAGAACTTGGTTTTACTTCTCTCAATCCTAACTTCTTGAAAATAGACAAAGGCATGAGGTTAATACTTGCTCCTAAATCGCACAAACATTTAGCAAATTCCAAATTCCCAACAACACAAGAAATAGTGAAACTCCCTGGATCTTGTAACTTTAATGGCATTTTGCTAGATATAATGGAACCGCAATTTTCTGTCAAGGATACTGTTTGGTTGTCATCCCAAGTCCTTTTATTTGATAAGATGTCTTTCAAAAATTTTGCATACTTGGGCATGTTCTCCAACGCCTCCACTAAAGAAACGTTGATGTGCACTTTCTTCAACTTTCAAAAACTTGGCAAATTTAGCATCAAGTTGATTTTTCTTCAACCTTTGAGGAAAATGCACCTTAGGTACATAATTGGAAGGTTGAACATGTTCCTTGTTTATCTCTTTCTCTTGCTTACTTGTCTCTTCTTGGTGCTCTCTTTCTTGTTCCTTACCCTCCTTTGTTGGAGTAAGATAACCAACTTTTTTTCCACTCCTTATAGTAATTGCCTTCAATTTCTCCCTTGGATTGGATTCGATATTGCTTGGCAAACTCCCAAAATTTCTAGTGGCAAGAGCATTGGCTAGTTGGCCTACTTGCACCTCTAAGTTGTGGATGGATGAAGAGTGGTTCTTGGCTATTTGGTCAAATTTTGCCTCCATCCTCTTTTGTGCTTCCTCTTGGCTAGACAACTTGCTCCCAATAATGTCAATGAACTTGTCCATTTTAGACTCAATGGAAGAGGACCTATCTTGTGGGATAGATTGTTGTAAACCGGGTGGCCTTTGTTATAGTAGCACATTTCCTCCATTGTTGGACCAAGAAAAGTTGGGATGATTGCGTCACCCTGGATTGTAAGTGTTGGAATAGGGTTTATTACCACCTCTTCCATGTTGTGATCCCACAAACTTTACTTGCTCCTCAACTGCTCCTTCTCCTATAAAACAATTAACAGCAAAATGACCAACTTGGCCACAAAGTTAACAAGGAGTTTGAATAGTAGCTACTTGACTTAAAGAACTCATTCTCATGTCACTTAATTGCTTCGACAACTTAGCCACCTCCGATCACAAAAACATCATTGGATCTAGAGCTAGCACTCCTTTTTGTTATTTGATTGGTGCTTTAACCCTCTCCATTACCCATAAAGAATTATTGGTTGTCATCTCTTCTAGAAGATCATAAGCGGCATCTACTGTTTTTCTCATCAAAGATCCACCCGCAACAGTATCAATGGTACCTCTTATCGTAGGATTGACTCCATTGTAAAAAGTTTGCAACAACAACTCCCTTGGAAAATTATGGTGTAGGCAACTCCTTTGTAACTCCTAAAACTGCTCCTAATCTTCATACAAGGACTCTCATTCGGCTTGTTGGAAAGTAGTGATGTCTTTAATAATCCTCACCGTTTTAGCCAAAGGAAAATACTTGGCTAAGAAAACTTGTGCCAATTGATCTCATGTGTTTATTGAACCCGAAGCCAATGAATTCAACCATGTCTTAGCTCGGTCTTTGAGTGTGAAGGAGAATAAACAGAGCCTTATAGAATCATCGGACACCCTATTATATTTGAAAGTCTCACAAATCTCCAAGAAGTTAGCAAAATGAGCATTGGGGGTCTTAATTTGCTAAGCCATAGAATTGCACACTTGATTGAATAATTTGCAAAAATGCCGGCTTGATCTCAAAGTTGTTGGCATTTACCGGCAGTCGAGTGACTCCTCGTTGATTGGCATTGAAACCCGACCTCACATACTCCATAAGGGTTCTTTGTGGGGCCACTGGATTGACTTCTTCCTCTTCCATTCTTTCACATCTTTCGCACCTCAAATGCCTCTCGTGTCTTGTAATCTCTGGAATTTATACTACCAAAGATGTTGAGATTTCTTTGTTCTCCTTTTTGGCAGACACCTGAACAATCACAATATACGAGAAATGTAACACAACAAAAAAGATAAAATAAAATTCTCAAATCAAGCCTAACTAAATCAACACAAATGTTAAATCCTATAGTCCCCGGCAACGGCGCAAAAAACTTGTTGAGCCGCAAGTGCACGATTGTTCAAGTAGTAAAATCGTTCCCACGAGGACTATGGATTTATCCACTTATCAATTTAATTTGAGTTTGTTTGAGAGAATCAAAGTGAGTGATTAATAAAATAAGAAAACAACAAAAATAAATTGAAATTCAACTAATGCTTTTAACAAACAATTAATGTTTCAACCGAGGAATTAACACTATCCACATTCCTTTTTAGGTTTTCCTTTGGGTTTATTGATACTAAAGCTCTAGATATCCAATAATTTTAGTTGTCCTCTCTCAAGCAATAACTAACTATCAAATTAGATAATAAGGGTGAAATTCTAATATCTTAATTACCAATTCCAATTCAAGTTATACCAATTGACGCATTAAGCAATCCTTTGAGCAATTAGTTAATCCTCACGATCTCTCAATGATTCTTAAACTAACCCGATGTTTATAGGTCTATTATGCTACAACTCCATTGCACACATAACACACATAATCTAATTCAATCTCTCAATTGTAATTAGAACAATGAAATGCAATAAATAACGCATAGATTTTATTTAACCCTAAAGGAATGCTTCAAGAGTTAATTCCTACATAAAAGTTTAGATATCCAGAGAAATAAAAGAAAACAAAATAACAACAATCATCAATTCCATCAAAACAAACAAGAACTAGATAGAAGAAAGAAGAACTCTTTGCTGTCACTTGAACTCTTCTCCTTGATCTTGGCTTCAAGACTTCACTCGTGCTCTTCTTTAAAATGAATGGAAATGTTGTTGTGTTGTGACTAGTATTGTGTGTGGTTGTGTATGTTGTAATGTAGTGTATCTTTTTCCTTCCAATAGAGGGGTTCTTATAGCCTTCTTCCAATGTGTCATCTTAAATTGTCACATTGAATGAGTTTTAATGCACCTTAGATAGGTTACAAATGAGTCACCCTTCAATCTCTCCAAGCGAAAACTGTCCTTGCCAATTGCTCAGTTCCTCTCGGTTGAGACAAATGTCTCAGTCGAGACTCTGCATCCAGCCTTCTTTTTATCCTGGTTGAGACGCTTGTCTCAGTTGAGACAAGAGCTATGCACATCAATACCATCTTTAATTGCCATTTTTATTAATTGCCACTTTTAAGAGTTGCCACCTACACCAAATATCATTTAATACATAAGTAACAACCAAAACCCACTTCTTGACCCATTAAAAATCACAATTAAAAACTCATTAAAAATCAATTGAAACTTAAAAACATGCATTCATTCTAAATAACTTCTATAACCCACTAATTCACACATAAATATTCACAAAAGAAAACATTAACACACATTAAATACCAACAAAATAAATGAAAATTCACAATTATCACTCGTTGTTTCTCTATTGTTTCTCTCTCTTCCTCCCGCCAGCTCTTCCTCATCTATCTTTCCCGCCAGCCCTCCCTCCCTCCTCCGTCTCATCAAAACCATATCTTGTTTCCTCCGCCTTCATCTCATCATTCGTTTTCTCTGTCAAATGTTCGATTTTTCTCTCTCATCATCTTCGTTCATCTGTCATTGGACTCTCACCATCGTCGCTCCTCGCCCCTCGTCGTTCGCTCGTCTGTCTCTAACTGTCACTTATGTCTCTCTCATCGTTGTTCGTTCATCAGCCATCGTCTGTCGAGGCGTCAAGGCGAACGAATGAGGAGGCGAAGGGAACAGACGAGCGGCGAAGACACGAGTGTTGATTCCTAGAAACCCTAGCAATTTCTGTTCATTTAGTGTAAAATTATTTTTAAGTCCTTGAACATGCTATTTTTTCTTTCATATAATGTCCCTGAACTTGTTGTTTTTTAATGTTGATGAACTTGTTGTTTTAATATTCATTTTAATATTTAAAAAAACATTGTTTTTTTTCACAATAATGTACAATATAATGTACACCATTTTGTGAATCATTGTAAACATCAAAATCAACCCTGGAAAAAAATATTTTTAAAAAAAATCCATTTAAATTTTTTTAAAAAATAATTAAAAAAATTCTTTGACTTTTTTAAAAATATGAATTTTGTGAACCATTGTGAACCAAATTTGTGAATGGTTTGAACTTGGTGTTTTTTAGTTCATAATAGTTCACAATAATGTATAATATAATATACTCCATTTTATGAACCATTGTGAACATCAAAATCGACCCTAAAAGAAATATTTTTTAGGGTAAAATTTGTTTAAAATTTATTAAATTTTTTTAAAAAATTTCATTTATACTTTTTAAAAAATAAGAATTATATGAATCATTGTGAATCGTTGTGAACTAAATTTGTGAATAGTATGAATTTGGTTTTTTAGTTCAAAATGGTTCACAATAATATACAATATAATATCCATCATTTTGTGAATCATTGTGAATGTCAAAATCGACCCTAGAAAAAAGAATTTTTGAGGGTACAATTCGTTTAAGATTTCTAAAAAATATTTAAAATATTTCATTTAAACTTTTTAAAAAATATGAATTATTTGAACAATTGTGAATCTTTTAAAATATGTATTGTGTAAACAAAAAAAAATTACGACACATGTGAACTATCGTGAACAAAAAAAAATTGCTAAATTTGTTGAATTTTTTTTAAAAAATAATTAAATAAAAAATTATTTATACTTATTTTGAAAATATGAGTTGTGTACTCTATTGTAAATTATTGTGAACCCAAAAATACAATCTAAATTAAAAATATTTGTTTTAAAAAAATAATTTTCACGAAAAAATTAATTTCTCGCGAAAAAGTGAATTTCTTGAGAACATAAGGCAATTTCTCGCTCTTTTTCAAAAGATGACAATTTTGATATGTGGTAAATATAATTGATACTCTTAATATTTAAAAACTTGGTATGACGTTTTTAAAAAGTGGCATTTTTTTGTTATAAAGTTGTAATTCTCCCTTTACTTTTAGAAGGGTCATGGGGTGGTTTGAAGATATTCTTATACCAAACAAATCCAGGTTTTATAATTATCATCTATGCCTCTCTTTATATATATATATATGATGGAATATAGTTTATGATGCAATCTTTGTTGATCACTGAAATCCCTCTATCAACACACTATACAAACTGAGTTAACTAAAAACAGCCGCCATTGAACCCGGCCCCATTGTGAGGAAATGCTCCAAGGCCATTTTTTTTTAATTCTTTCCTTCTTGTTGTGCTGCAACAATCAACAATAGTTTTTTTTATATTTTTTATTTATTTTGTGTTTAATTTTTTCTTGTTTTCTTTTTTTTTTTTGTATTTTTATGTTTTCTTCTTCTTTTCTCTTTTTTTTTTCAGTTTAATGTAATTTATTTTTTATAGTGGCATTAAAATAGTTTATAGAAAATTCTACAGAAAATATTTTTAATACTATTTTATGTACTTTTGTCATTATGCGTAGTATATTTGTAATAGTTCAATTTCTATCTAGTAAATTTTAGTTATTTGAGTACAATTTAATTTTGCTATTTTTAAATTAATTATATTTTTGGGTACAAAAATTTTATGCTATTATTTGTAAAATATATAATTACTCACTAATTAAAAATATTTAAGAGTTAGTTTGGTTCAACTTCTGGAAAAATAATTTCTTAGGAAGTTACTACTTGGGCTTACTTTTTAAGAAGTGTATATCAATTATGTTTAGTTAGAAAAAGAACATCCCGAAAAATTTGATATCCTGTACTTAGTTGGTAATCACATTTATCGGAAAGTTGTACTACAAATTTCTATAATAACCTTGCTATCAAATTCTATAAAATAATAATAATAAATAATATATTGAATAATACTCTTATTATTATAAATTTAAATTAATAATATGAGAAAAACTAAAGAAAAATTATTTATTTTTATTACATAAAATATATCTCCTATGAGAAATAAAACTATATTTAATAGTTCATAAAATTTTGTAATGAAGACTTTTTAAAAAAAATTTGATGAAAATCAATTTATTTAATTAAATAAAATATTTTATGTATAAATATATTTTGAAAATCTTAAAAAATATAAAATATTTTTTGTTACTTTTATAAAAATTGATCTATATAAAATAATCAAAAAATTATTTATGAAATGATTTATAAATTTTAGAAATAAATAGAAATATGTAAATAAATAGTATTTTGAGAATATATTCGTAAATATGCATTGGTGGCACTAAGAAAGTTGGACTTCCTAAACCCTATTAAAAATTTACTTCCCAAGATCAAAGAGAAGTCAAACAACGGAAAATTCAACTTTCTTTATTTAATAAAGTAAAGAAAGTTCTCAACTTTCCCTAAAATTGTAATTCCCCTACTTTTTTACTCTAACCATGCAAGCCCTAATTGTTCGTGTGAAAAATATATTAAATATATTTTATGTAATATATATTATAAAAAAAAATTGAATAAAAAGTGAAATGATAGTAGATCTCGTAGTATAATTCAATTATGTCTATTTTATCATCAATCTAATCCCCGTTCACTTTTTTTTTCTTATCAATGAATAAATATCTTTGTCTATATGACTTAGATGTCTTGTATTTCTCAAAAAAGTAATTTGATTGATGAAAAATCATTGAATTTAAATAGTTTAATATTTAAACCTAAACTAAGAATATCAATAACGCTTCGTTTACACTCAGGTTATTCGCCTATGTGGATGAAGCTCTCCCAAATGGATTAGGGAGAACTTCATCTTTTGGTTCTCTAAGCGCATCAAAACAGGTGAACCTGTTTAAAATATTTTTTTTTGTTTTTTTTTGTCTTTTTTTTTTTTTTTTCTTTTTTTGGTTAACAATTTTCCTTTTTTTTTCTTTTTCTGATTTGTCACCAACGGTCATCATTTTGTGAGTTTGCATTGTAATTTTTTTACACCAATCTTCATTTTTTTGACCGTTGCACAAACTTAATTTCTTGACCAAATGAATTTACCACACTCACTAAAAATTCACTCACTTTTCTTCGCACTCAACATTTTATCATCCGAAATTTTTTTAATCTACCATTTTATTTTATTTTAAAAAATTTAATTAAATAATTTATTTGATAAATTTATTTCAAATATTATTTTTAACTGAAATATTAACTCACAAAAATATTTATATAAAATAAATATATTTGTTATTATTTATATATTATAAATAAGTTAAATAATGAGTAAAATAATTATAGGTCCTATAATATAATATAATAAGAAGTTAAAAATTAAAAAAAGATAATACAATGAATAAAAATATAATAAATTATTAATATAATAGTCTCATCAACTTAATAAATTAATGCACTAAAAATACTCTAAACGTTAGGATTTATTTGCTTTGTCTAGCTGCAAGTATTTATTTTATGGTTTTTATTTATATTGTCAAAAGTCTACAATATCTCATTTGGGATGATGAAAGCATTACATCAGGGCAATAGTACCCCGTTGTCTGCGAAAAACTCCAAGTTTCCCAATGGTTGGCAAAAGCCAACTGTTGGGATGGTGGAGTTTATTGGCAAAATAGACCTCACCATTTGATATTTATATTTTTTTTGTTTTTAGAATTTTTTTATTTTTTTTGCTTTCTTTTATTTATTTTTTTGATTTTTGATTTTCCTTTTCTACATTTATTAAATTAGATTTATTTTTAATTAATTTTTAAAACAATATAAATAAGCATTTTAAATTTTTAAAAATTTAATTTTTTATCTATCTTATTAATGAAATTATATTTTTAAGTTAAATTATAATTTAAATATTTATTCAATCAACCATTAAATTTTATTTTATTAAAATTATTATTTTTAATTAAATAATTATTAAAATAAATATTGTATATTATAATTTTTAAAATAATATTTTTAACTCAAATATTAACTTACAAAATATTTATGTCAAATAAATATTTTTGTTATAATTTAGATATTATAAATAAATTAAATAATGAGTGAAGTGATTGTAGATCATATATTAGAGTATAATGAGAGGTTTAACTATTAGAGAAAGATGATTTATTTAGTGAAGAGTTAGTGCATTATTAATGTAACAGAGTAAATTATTAATGTGACAGATTTATCAACCCAAAATAGGGTTAGGCATTAGAGATGCCCTCGTATAACATTTCCCATTATAATGGGAAGACTTCCGCACGATTTCACCAAAAACGCTGGTTATTCCAATAAAACTAAGACCATTTGCAATGGTGTGGAAATTTTTGGTCCAAACTATTAAAACATATTATCATATTAAATTTTTATTAAATTCCCTCTCATTAAATCATTCCTCTTCAATAATTTAGATTATCATTGGTCTCATTAACCTATTCATCTCTAATGGTTTACACTATCATTGGACTCTATTATAAGACTCACTATCAGTCCACTTTTTATTTATTTTTTTTTACAATATATACTATATAAAATACATTTTTCTACACAAATAATTAAATATGTTTAATTAGTAAGAAATTATATATTTTATAAATAATAGCATAAAAATTCTTTTACACAAAAATATAATTAATTTAAAAGTACATAGAAATTGAACTTAATAGAATATAATTTATTTACCCAAAAATATATATTTCACTCAAATAATTAAAATTTACTACATAGAAATTGAACCTATACAAATATATTACGCATAATAACAAAAGTACATAAAATAGTATTAAAAATAATTTGTGTGGAATTTTTTATCTACTACTATAATAAAATATTTTAATACCATTATATTAAAAGAATTACATTAAAATGAAAAAAGAGAAAAAAAGAAAACATAAAAATACAAAAAAAGAAAACAATAGAAAGAAAAAAAATAAACACAAAAACATAAAAAAATTAAAAAATATATATATTGTGGACTGTTGAAGCTTCAACATCAAACAAGAATAAAAAAAAAGCCACATTTTAAGAAAAGACAGTAGTAAGTTTACCCTTGAGAGCAAAATACTTTAGATAATTCAGAGTTTGATTACTAGTAATTAAGCAAAGCAATATATATGGACAATACAAGGAGAAGGCAAAATCAAAACGGAATCTATCGCCATGCATGAAGACATCTGCATAAACCCCACAACTCCATGTGATATTGTCAGCTTTGTCTTTTTCAGTTCTTTTACATTTTTTCATATTTATTATATTAATAAAAATTAACCCATAAATGGTGTAAATAAACAATGACTTATAGGCTAAATTTTAAGTTCAATATAATTTTTTTTTCGTATTTATTAGATTAGTAAAAATTCATAGAGTATCACTAATCTTTTTTGCTCTATTGCTAAACCTGCAAATATTTTTGTTTTTCAATTGGGAATGATCAATTTACACTACTTACACTATAATTCTCACCATTCATATATAAAAGGTAAAAAATAATTTATGCAAAATTATGATATATGAAATATCTAACTAACAAGCAAAAGTGGTTTGATTTAGCAGT
>CAODLS011457845.1:0-11000 GCA_948243855.1 Flueggea neowawraea | reverse complement strand
TTATCTACAGACAAAATTCTATATATATCTCGCGAATTGTCTCTTGGGTAGATTCTAGTTTTGTCTATATATATATATATATATATATATATATATATATATATATATATATATATATATATATAGTACAACAAAGAAATTATTATAATTAATAAAACGATAGGCTAGTCTTAATGAAATTGTGTTCAATACCAATGAAAGAGAAAGTGTTCATAGAGAGTGTTTTAACATTCTTAAAAAAAATAACTAAGGGAGAGGAAGACTTTGGTTTTTTCTTTTTATTTTTTTTTAATTTTAACTTCCATTATTAATGTACATGTGCAATGGTCATGTGAACAAGAACCATTAAATGAGTGAACAAGAACCATTAAATGATTAAACAAGTATTAAACCCATTTTAGCAAAAAGTTAAAATGTTTACTTTCTCATCTGGGAAACTATATAAACACATTACCTTAATTTACCATTCAACTCGAATAAATTACAAGATAATCATTAACTGAAATAATTAAACATTTCCAACAGATGTTCACAGTACTGACAAATCAATTAATAATTTCATCAAGCTAATGAACTTTAATTAACAAATATTTAAAAATTTCATTAATTGAAAGTGTACGACTTGTCCGGTTTCTTTGACCGTTGACCAGGTAATTAGCTTAGTTTATTTAAACCCAAGTGGACTAATAATCGTATTACTAGTTTAATTATTCATAAATCCAAATTAAGATGCGAACGGAAAATGAACAAATCACACAGTTCCATTATTTGCATTGATTTGGAGTGTGTCACATGTTGGCATATGTTGGATTGAAAAAGTTGATACTATTAGATTATAAAATAAGTTAAATAACTAAACCACTAGGCCATTCTCGGCCATATAACATGTTCAAATATGTCAAGTATAGGATTATACAAGGGTGGAGTTAAGTAGGGCCGGAAGGGGTCGGTCGATTATGGAATATTTACAAATTTTTAAGATCGATTCCACTTTAATTAAATTATGGTTAGTCATTGGGATTATATGTTTCTTTAGTAACAGAAGAGGAGGTTAATTTTAAACTAAAATCAACATCCAAGATGACTATTATATTTTCTAAATTAAAATGGTATAATACAAGAGGACATTGTTTTTGCAGTAAAATTTTACTACTAAGTTTTCATCCCTAAAGTTACTTTCTTAAAATTAATTAGAAATATGAACATAGAAAATTAGGTTATAATTAAAGTACTAGGTCGTATCTACATACTGAGAGAGGAATTATAATCTAATTGCAATTTGATTGCAAGCAAGTTGAGCAATTTTCAGGATTTGGTGGTTGACCATTCCACCTCTAATCTAATACATCTCCCAAAATATATATTTTTTCCTTTTATTTTAAGAATTCCATTTTTCTCTAGTCAAATTGTAAAATGTTTTATGTTCCAAATATCCCATACAACACAACCTATACACGAAAACCTTCCACTAATATGCATTAAAAGTGTCTAAATTTGGAATTAAGTTATACATTAATTGATGGTGACAAGTTTTATTTGAAGAAACTTGTCAATCATACATTCATACTCGAACAAGTACTTTTTGTAGTAATCATCTAAAAAAGGAAAAAAAAAAACTCAAACAAGTATATATATAAGCAATTTTTGTGGCAAATTAAGTAATGTCATGATCTTTGAATCCATCGCAACAAAGCATAAATTAAATAAAAGACTAATCCACATGTTCATATTAACAATCTATATTAACCAATTTCTAATTCTTTTTTTTTGTTGACAATATTAAGTTAAACAGTTTGGTAATTTAATAAAGGAAGTTTCATGTTCTCTACTAGGGGGTTATCCTATTTTTGTGCATAAATAAAAGAGCAATCCACATGGAATTTCTTGAGTGCCATTTTCCATGATCTTCGATACATCTAAAGATCCAATAAACAACAGATATAACAAAATCAAGGGGTTCAGTTTAATTATACAATAGAGCTCAAAAAAAAAAGAAAAGAAAATTAATACCAATTCAAAACTACAAACGAAGTTATATAACATGAGAGAGTAGAGATTCGTAGTGTGGGCTTTAACTGTTGAAACAGTTTGCATCAGAAGCAATTTGCAATAAATAACATTCACACCATATTTTATTATTCATACATAACTACTAAAGCATATTTAACTGCCCCAGAAGTCAGTATAACATATATAAGCAAAAATTTAGAGTATTAATAATTTTCTCGTCTTACTTTTATCTTTTTTAATAAATAAAATCTGTTAAAGACCAGTCTAGTCACTAAACTAAAATGGTTTGTCAGCAGTTCTTTCTTTACTTGACACATTATAATCCAAGAAAAGTTCTAAAAAAAAATATTTGTCAGTTGAAATTTGAGCACTCAAAAAAATTCAGAATATTAGTCACTGAAACTGAAAATAAGAGTGGTACGAATTCCTCATTTCTTGATAAAGCTTCGAGTTGGAATCTAATTTGATTAAATAAATCAAGACATCACTCACAAGTATGTGTAATTGTAAATTTGTCAACAGCTCGAATAACAAGATGAAAGTTGAAAAACCAGATAGAAAATGGAAGTAAAACTAGATCGAACCAATTATCTAGGGATTAGAAAACCAGGAAAACTTTGATGGTTTATTGATTCTTGATAAGGCAGTTGCAACCCCAAACCGACGTTCTCTA
This sequence comes from Flueggea neowawraea, assembly GCA_948243855.1. Taxonomy (NCBI): domain Eukaryota; kingdom Viridiplantae; phylum Streptophyta; class Magnoliopsida; order Malpighiales; family Phyllanthaceae; genus Flueggea; species Flueggea neowawraea. Next base: position 8,317 of record CAODLS011457845.1, on the reverse strand, counting down.
ACTCCAATGATTATTAATATTTTATACCTCACCATATAGTTTTTAAAATATGATTGTAAAGTCAGTAGCACCACCACACACAAGCCTCTTCAACTTCTTTTTCAAGCACTCACCATCTAAAAAAAAACACAAAGAAAACAGCAAAAACAAAAGAAAAAAAGTTTTCCTTTGTAGCCAAAACATCAATCTTCATGGATTCAAAGAAGTCTAACAAGATCACTGACATTGTTAGGCTCCAACAAATTCTCAAGAAGTGGAAAAAAGCAGCAGTTGCACCAAAAAACACCAACAAAATTACCACTACCACTTCCAACAACACCATCACTTCTAGTGGCAGCAATGGTGGTGCAAGCAAGGGCTTGAAGTTCATAAAGAGAACTCTCTCATTCACTGACTTGTCGTCTTCGTCGTCGTCTTCATCAAACGACCATGTCCCTAAAGGATTTCTTGCAGTTTGTGTTGGGAAAGATTTGAAGAGATATATAATCCCAACTGAGTATTTAAGTCACCATGCTTTTGGGATTCCTTTGAGAGAGGCTGAAGAAGAGTTTGGGTTCCAACAAGAAGGTGTTTTGAGGATTCCATGTGAGGTGCCTGTGTTTGAGAAGATCTTGAAGGTTGTTGAAGGAAAGATAGAAGGTAGTTTCTTCTTGCATGAGTTAGGGTTCAATGCAGAGAAAGATCAAATCATTAATGGTTGTTTCTCTCCTGATTGTGAGCTTACACCTTCTCACCATCCTCAAATGTGTAGATGAAATGTATGTTTTCATTTTGGTCCTTCAACTACAAATGAAGCAATTTTCGCCCTTCTTTTAGGGGTGGCTTTCATTTTTCTCTCCTATGTTTGAGAGAGTTGTTAGAGAAATTTACTAGATTTGAATAAAGAAGATGTTGCATTGAGGAAATTGTAACTTGCATCTACCATATATTTACTTCTAGTGAAAATTAAGGATTAGTTTGACCTTAATGCCACCAAATTACCATTTTGTGATTTTCACATTAATTAGGATAGTTTTACTGTTCGCAATAATTCATCGGACTTAAATCTGAATTAGTTTGGTATCTAAATAGTGGGTGATGTCATTAGAAAAAAAAATTTATCGGCATGCCTAGTGTGTAAGTCTAGTCTTAAACGAATTTACATATCATGAACAAAAAAATAAGCATACAAATTTTAGAAAATTCGTTAATGATATAGTTTCAAAGTAGTTATCATATGTTTCGGATCGGGATGAATAATTTAGGACATTGACATGATAATATCCCATAATATAATTAACCTACAAAATCATAATATTCCATCGTCAGAAAAATATCATAATATTTCAGAGAGCTCTTTTTTATATAGGTAATATTTCAGATAGTTTCACACTTATTCTCATCATTTGCGATTCTCTAATTAAATGTATATGCAGCCAGTTTTTCTCAATAATCAAATATAATGCTAGAACCGAATAATTAATTGTAACTTAACAAACAGCAAATAAATTGCATGGACTTAATTTCAAGAAAAATTAAATAGTTCTGGACATAAATAATTGTAAGCCCATTCATACTATAATTAGCATGGCAATATAGCTTGGGTCATATATATGGCTAAGGTCAGAGGTTAATAATTGTGGTTTTTCTGTGGGTAGTCTAATCAAGAACAGTCTGCAACTTAACATGTGGCTCAACTTGACTGATTGACTGATTTGATTAAGCTCTTAATTATTTTTCTCATTTGGGAATTTGTCTCTAATACTATATACATGTGCTTAATGGGACACAGAGGCCAGTCCTCCATCGCACACCTCGAGTACGGAACACCATGGTGGATTAGTTATATGATTTAATTAGGACAACATAGACATGCATAATTAATTCATCTTCTAATATCTATTTTCTACGAGAAGGACCCTAGATTTTCATAATGGAAAACCCAATTTGTATATATTTGAATTAGTTCGAAGTGTCCATTTGTTTGGGAGAGAATATTTTTCTAAAAAGAGGGCAGCGCCAAGAAATCGGAGTCATCGTGGTTCTGAAATATCGATCCAAGACTATTGAGCTACTTTAAAGTTTAAACTCAGATCACCAAACCACCTAACATCGTCCATCCCTAACTTTAGACCACTGAATCACCGTCATTCTCCACATAAATTACGTTTTTTAAGAAAATATTACAATATTAGAAATATTGTAGGCTTGAGACATGATTAAATCGTTTCTTTTAAAGTGATTTGCACCCACTCTCTTTTAAGATTTTTTATGAGATATTCGCAAAAAGATTTAGTGGATATAACAAACTTATAATATACTGCACATAATAATTAATTCTAATACGTGTTTTCATTATGAGTTAGTTGATCTTCTTTTTATGCATTATGTTTGTGTTTTCATTAAGATTTAATTAATAGGTGGTTATTTATGTGGAGATGTGACCTTTCTGATGGTGAGTGAATTGTGTGTCAATCCCTTTGATCATATTTTCTTTTCAGTCCCTGAAATAGTGAATCGACAACATATGATCCCTCACATTCGCAGAATTGTAATAATTGTCCCTGTTGCATTATTTGATTTGTAATCCATTTGCTTACATTTCCGTGAAATATTGAGTTGTTTTGAGTAAAGCCAAAGCAATAGATCAGAGTCTTTTTTTCTTTTTGAACATGTAATTTGTTTCAAATTCAAATATGTACACATATGATTACAACCTACCTACTCTTACTCATTAAAATTCGATCTCTAGAGAAAAATTGAACCAAAATGAAACAAAAAAGTGAAATTTATATACATTACAATTTTACAAAGAAAGAAACATGCATATTGCCTTCATCTCTTGTTCGTAAAGTACAATTGGATACCATGTTGCGTACGTTAATTTAGCTTCAAACCATAATTAGTCTTCTTGCTCTTCCATAACAACTTCTCCTTTGCAAAACACTTGTTTATTATCTCCTCAAAATCTTGCTCTTCACAAGGAATTTGAAGCCCTCCTGTTTGATCAAAACCAAATTCTTCGGCTACTCTTTCCATCAAATCTCTAAAATCAGGCATTGATAAATAAGTCATCGGAATCACGAACCTCCGTTGATCTGGCCCCACATAGACTGCCAACAATCCTTTTGGAACTTGTTTTGGACTACCGAATGCTTCTTGATGGCCGGCAAGCAACGATTCTTGATAATTATCGCTTGATTCTGATAATTTCTTCCCTCCTGTCGTTATCACACTTTTAATGTTCAAAGGCTTCAAAATATTCTTTGGCATTATCATGATATTGAACATTTGTTGCCTTATATTTATCATGAGATGAAAACTAAAATGCAATTAAATCCACCAAAAGAATCACATGTGAAAGATTTACTTTAGTGATTACTATTGTATCTTACAAACGAGTGTTGTCACAAACGTAATTCTTGCAACTTCGACATGCTTCAAATAACGTTGACAAGAAAATAAGGAAACTACCTAAGAAACTACGAATGAAATTCTTGGTTCTTGCATTGAAATGAACGTTCTTACGTAAATATATGTGCTCAATGAATAACTCTCTGACCACAAAACAAGAATATTTGAAGTTCTCTTAAAAGCGGAAAACTCTCCGCGAGAAAGGTAGAATTGATCATTCAATGGCTAGAGGAAAAAAAATGTTATGTTTGTCTGACCATTTTGGTGTTAGATTATCTGTTGATATTAATGGACACAAACATAAATAAGAACTGAGGAATCTCGACCATAAATGTCCGAAAAAATGTCGTTTATTCCCACCACAGATTCAAAAGCTTCCTCAATTTACATATGGTGCTAATTTTTGTGCTATTTTTGGCGGCTGTTTACAATTAATTAATTAATTTATTTATTTATATATAGGAGGCTTTTGGATGTCATATTAGTCCATGATTATTCTCCATTAAATTCGTTCACTAAAATAATATTGTATTGTAATTTATGTAGGGTGACACAGATTGTCAATTCTTGCAAGGCTTAATTGACAAGATATCTTGTTGGATTAACTATTTTAATCGCTAATTTGTACGGTAATTGTGCTGTGATCCATTGACAAAATGCCGATATTGAAACGGAATTTTCGAATCTGAAGTGGAAAGGATTGGTTATCTTGTACTAACAAAAGTATGGATCAAATTAATTAATTAATTCTAATAAAATATTGGTTTAGCAATTAATATACCGCTTCTAAAACATTTTCCCTCTCAAAAAACCAGGTAATTATTTTCTAGATTCATCCACTTTTACTTATTTTACAATAAACTACTAGATTATCGAGTCACCACCGTCTCCGGATATTGCTGATCTCGGACCATAGAGCATCCATTTTCGAACCATCGAATCATCCTCAGGCTTAAACAACTGTACCGCTCTAGCTTCGAACTATCGGACCACTCTCGTCCTTAGAACGAGCCACTTGACTTTGGACCATCAAATCACAAACTGGCCTCAAACCATCGAGCTGCTATCAACCCTTGAGCTAATAAGGGAGGCCCCGATTTAGCCACCCTCGGTCTAAACCACATAGTTCCTCTCAACCTCAGACCACCAGGTCACCTCTATCCAATACCACTAAACAGCTAGGAGTTATATGGACGGGAAAGTTTATATTCAAGTTTAAAAGTTCCTTTTAATAATCTGACAAAGCTCGGATTGTTTAAGGCATCAAGCACAGGGACCAAATTTCTTCCTATGCTTAGACTAAGGGACTGCTTTGTAATTTAGTTCTGTTTTATACAAGTAATTCACTACCAAGTCAAGGTAGGCCCAAATATTCAATATACATTTCTATTCAAACAACTAAAAAAAATAATCAGTTCATGTAAGTAATATGCCCATATCAGTGTAGCTAAGAGTTTATATGGACGGCAAAGCTTAATGAAAGATCGCAACTCTCGTAAGGTTGGTTTAGTGTATTTGTAATCGCATCTTCTCCATTTATAGGTATGCAAGTTTTCTTGCTGTTCTTTATAGTAGGTTTTTTGTAGATGTTTTGGGTCTAAACAAAGAAAACTTCGCGGATAGATTTATCAATAAAAAATTAGAGTTACAAGTTTTAATAGCAATCCTTCTTTTATTTTTGTTATGACACTTTTTCTGATTTTAAACTAGATAGCATTCGTTCATGTAGGCTTGTTGTTTAACCATAAAGATAAAAAGAAGGGTCAATTGTAAACTTATTTTATTTAGTAGAGGGATATCCTTAACATATATATATGGCCAAATGTGGCATTTTTTAATATTTTGAATATTTTTCAGCATCATGTAAATACTACTTGGTTATAAGAGTACAAAAACGACATACATATATACATGTACCAAAAATGAATTTTTTGCCACATTTGGAACTACACCACTGAACATATCTGCACTTCCCATTTATAGCTTCTACGTCTTCAAGAGATTCACAAACAAAATCCCATCTCTCTATCCCTCCCAAATCCATGCCTGGAAGAACACACAACCAACACCAAGATCAATAACAAGGTGAACAAAATCTTGCAAGCAACCATGTTGAAACAAGTCATGAAGCATTGGAAAACAGTGACAATTCTCAAACACAGATCTTCGTCGTCATCGTTGTCGTCATCGTCAGCTACTCCACCATCTGGATTCTTAGTTGTTTACGTTGGACATGAACGTGCGAGGTTCTTGATCCCAGCCAGATTCTTGAACCTCCCAATCTTTGTTGCTCTTCTTCAGAAAGCAGAGGAAGAATATGGGTTCAACTTCATTGGAGGTATTGCTTTGCCTTGTGAAGTTGAGTTCTTCAAGCAGGTTTTAACGGTTCTTGGTAAAGATGAGAAGAATTATGGGAGATTAGAGGTTAATGAGTTCTTGAAGGTCATTTCTGAGATGGGTTTTGGTTCATTTTCTTGCAAGGAATGTTATTTTCGTTATCATGGCTTCATTCCTTCCCTGCAGAAAGCCGTGGCTTAGTTTTCTTTTATTCTTTTTTAGGATCTCAGGTTTTCAACAAACACAGAGGGTCGACTATGGGTTTGTAAAGACGATGTCGTTTGTTGCATTGATAAAGGTTAACTAGAAATGTCAAGTTTAATTTTTGGATGTAAAAAAATTTTAAAATTCGGTAAAAAAAAATGATGGTAATTAACAAGACTGTTGCTGCCTACTGAATCATGTTTAACTTGAGTTTATATTAGTTAAATACTAAAAACAATCTAAATTAGTCAAATACCAAAAAAAAACACTTAGAGAATGAGTGATACCAAACTAGGATAAAGTGTTAAACGTAGTGATAATGTGATGAAAATGTCAAATAACAAATGTTATGATAAAAGTTATTAAACTTTTTGTTGATCCGCTAATTTACTCGAGTAAAATAGTTGTCATGTGAACACAGTGCTGCATCTCAACAGCATTAATGCAAAATTAACATTTCATTGTAAAAAAAAAAACTTAACGGAACCCTAACATATAATCAAAGTGATAATATTATTCAAACATTTTATTTACTTTTGTTGAATTTTGAACATTGTAATAAAAGTATCAAATATTGTGTTAAAAATATTTAAACCAATTAACTAATATGTAATCCACTTCTAATAAGTAATCACCTTTTGTATTCTGCAACTCAATTTATCAAAAATAAATCACAATTAACAAAGATTCATCTCATTACAAGTTCTTGCTAAGAGTAATCTTGATAAATCTAACAATTAATTGAAATATAACACTCATCTAATTTCTAATCGACTATGACCTTATCAAAACATATGTAGATGGAAATTAGTTATTCTAACTCTCATTTCAACCATAAGTGAAATTTTTGCTCACCTTTTCTTTTTCTCCAAATTATATAGCTATTTTATTTCAGATAGAAGGGTTTTATGTTTATTTAACTTTTTTCGTAAAAAATTGAATGCATTATATTTGTATTTATGTGATGTACGGCCGTAATTTGTGATATTTTTGTTTATTGAATTCCAATATAGTAGTGTATTTGTGTTTTATATACATCCTCGAATGAAATATTCCAAAAAGAAGAACCCAAATAAATTTGGATCAAGACATGCAGAGCCACAAAATTTGTTATTTTATGAAAAAAAAACCTCAAAAGTGGAATCTACCAATGATTAATATGAAAACCATACTATGTTGTACCTTTCGTTGTACCATTGTCCCCTTCTGTTGGTTTCAAACAAATTTTCTATTACCATCATTGAAGACTAAACAAAGCGTACCCTTGTGGCACAAGGCATGAGTTCAATATGTAGTAAATACAATTAAGCAAACTAGAGACGATCGTGAACCCATCCACATCCACATCTTCTCAAGAAGACTGACAGACCATTTTGAATCCGTGTAGCAGGTGTCATCTATATGAGTGACTTTTCAAAGGGTTGAAATTTCTATCACCGATCCCTTTTAAAAAAAGAAAAAATAATAACAATCTTCTATTATTTTTAACTCCGTACTTGGCATTGTACCATTGAACTCCTTTGATGGATTCAAACAAAAGTCTTTTTATCAGCAACAATATGTTCTGTTTTATATGCTTAGACACCAGCTTTCTTCTCTCTCATGCCTGTCTCGTTTTCTTGTTGCTAAGCTATTGTATCATCCATGGCCTGCAAAATGTGGCCTATTTGTTTCCTTTAAGATCAAATTCTGTTTGTTTTCCTAGAAAGTTTTGAGAACTTGAAGTGCATGGTTCCAAAAAATAAAATCAAATACAACAATATGGGCAAACAATTAGAAATGTAATGGAAATCTCTGCAAGAGAGCTCCAAGGATAGTGCCAACAACATTCATGTTACTCTTGTATAGAATTTTATACCAGATGATCAGTAAACTTTGAAATAATTCTCTTCATTACAACAGGCGAAGCAATATACATCATCTCGCATAACGATCTACAAATGCCTTGGCCTTCTCTGGAGCGAAGAAACGAGCCTGTACAGGACCACAAAATTGTTCTTAGATCAGATTTCCAACATAAAAGAAAACAGATAGAGAAGGCAATGAGGGAAATGGGATTAGTATCAAAAAGAAGTATACATGAAGCTAATTTCTTTTTCTTAAAATATGCAAATTAAATATGTTCGTTGACTTCGACTCACGAATAATTGAACTGCTTGAACATGCAGCCATATCTATACCTATGTTTGTTTTCGTAATTGAAGGATCATATTCAATTATCAAATATCTCCTACCAGTAAGTGTCTAATGTCAGCACAAGTGAACATTATACAAAACTATGTTCTCATGTATCAGATTTGAATAGCCAGGCAATAACATTTGCATTTGAAAATGAAAAAGAAGAAGGGGAAAAAATAAAGACAATCATAACTCACTTGTATAA